>CAUYUJ010003100.1:68002-82194 GCA_963575745.1 Prorocentrum cordatum | reverse complement strand
TCCTCCTCCTCCTCCTCCGCCTCCTCCTCCCACTCCTCCTCCTCCTCCTCCTCCTCCTCCTTCGCCGTCCCGCACTGCTGCTGCTTCTGCTGCTGCTGCTGCTGCTGCTGCTGCTGCTGCTGCCTCTGAGCCTGGCCCTCCTCCGTAGCCGTTCTGGCACAGAGGGCCCTCCTCTCACTTCTCGGCGGTGCGCCCAGGGGGGGAAATGCCGAGGGGGCGGGCCTTCCCAGAAGGCTCGGGAGGCCTCTGGCCTTCTGCGGGGCTTCCTGGGCCTCCTCCGAAGCCACGGATAGCTTTTCAAAAGGCTGGAAGCAGGAGGAGAAAGCAGGAGGGAGGATAACCACCACGGCCACGGCAACGGCCACGGCCACGGCCACGGACGGCGGCGGCGACGACGTCGTTCTGAGAAGCTTTCGGAGCCTTGTCCGAAGATGCAAGCGGCCCCTCAGAAGGCCAGAGGGCCTTCGAGAAGCCCCGCCGCCTTCCGAGAAGGCCTGCCCCCTGCGGGTCATCTAGAACTCGTGGCTCCAGCGGCCGCTCGCGACGATCGAGGCGGCCCCGGAACGCTCTCGGCGAGGCGCGGCTGCTGGAAAGCCATCCCGAGGCTGGCAGACCTCGGGAACCCACGAGAACGTCGGAGCAGTCGAGGCTTCCCCCTGACGCTCTCGGCGAGGCGCGGCTGCTGGAAAGCACGCCGAGGCTGGCAGACCTCGGGGAACCACGAGAACGTCGGAGCGTCGAGCGCTCCTCCCCTCCGGCGCGCCGCCGACCCTCGCCAATGCAGCGCTGCGCCCTGGCCCGCTGAGCCGAGGCCCTCAGGACCCCGCCGAGGGCTCGCCAGCAGCACGCAATGGCCGCCGCCAAGGCGCTGGCGGCCGCGCTGGCCTCGCTGCTGGCGCGCCCCGCGGGCGCGGACCTGCCAATCCACTGCACGCTGGCGGACGCGGTCGGCGAGTGGGGGGCGAGTTGAGACCGCGGCATCTGGCGTGGGCCTTCGGGGGCCCCCCTCGTCGCCACGGCTGGACGCAGCTCGGAGAACTGGGGCGTTTGGACTCCTGGAGCGGTCTGGAGCGGTCTGGACAGCCGGACACCGATTTTGAGCTGCCTCCGGCGGGGGAAAGGGGTAAATCCATTCCAGAGCGTTCCGAAACATTTTCAGAGCGTCAGAGCGTTCCGGAGCGCTCCGAGAAGGTCGCGGCGCCCGATACATACCTCAGAACCGCCAGATCTCAGAGATATCCGTTTCACCTCTGTCCGATGTTGTCCCTGCATTATTGCCGCTGCCTCCACTGGGAGCTCCGAGGTCGGCGAGTGGACGTTCCACGTGGGCCCGGCGCAGCCGGTGAACGGCGAGCTCCCGGCCTGCGGGCACAGCCTGCCCAATTCGGTGGAGTCCATGTTGAGGTGCTGCCCCCGCCCCTGCCCTTGAGATCCTTCCTTCCTCCTCCTCCCTCCTCCCTTCCTCCCTCCCTCCCTCCCTCCTGCTCCTTCTTCTCCTTTCTCCTCCTCCTCCTCCTCCTTCTCCTCCTCCTCCTCCTCCTCCTCCTCCTTCTCCCTTCCTCCCTCTCCTCCATCCTCGCCCTCCCTCATCCTTCCATCCCCTCCTCCTTTGCTCCTCCTGCTCCTCCTCCCTCCTCCTCCCTCTCCTCCTCCTCGTCGCATCATCATCATCATCATCATCATCATCATCATCATCATCATCATCATCATCATCATCATCATCATCATCATCATCATCATCATCATCATCATCATCATCATCATCATCATCATCCTCGTCCTCCTCCTCGTCCTCCTCCGCCTCGTCCTTCTCGTTCTCCTCCTCCTCCTTCTCCCCCTTCTCGTTCTCCTCCTCCTCCTCCTTCCTATCGCATCCCGAGGCCGGTCGAAAGGGCGGGCCCAGCGCCTCGCCTGAGAGTTCCTTCGTTATCTATGATGTTAAGGCTTGACATTGGCAGCAGTTTCACGCATGGAGGGCGGGTGATTTTCAAAACGTGGCTCTCGCTTTAGCGCCGCGCACATCCGCTATGGGCCGATGGAAGAATTTCACGGGTTGAGGGCGCGTTGTTTTCAAGATGTGATTCTCGCCTTAGTTTTCAACATGTGGCTCTCGCTTTAGCGCCGCGCACATTCGTTTTAAACAGTTGCAGCAGTTCCACGGATTCGCATGTGTCAACGTATCAGAAATTGTGTTTCAATGACTCAGGATTGTGAGTGTGCAACAATTACGTTGATTCGCGGTCCTGAAGAACGGCGTTCTGGCGCGATCACGGATCGTTAAGACGCACCAGTCAGGTTGATCCGTGGCGTTGGAGTCCCGAAAATTGTGTTTTGGATGCGTCAGGGTCTTCAAACGGTTGTCTCCCAACGAGTCAGTTACTTCAGTGGACATGAACCCTTGTATGGGGCCTCTGAATGGGGAGCTTGGAGGGAGGGTGTATTCCAACATCGTTGATGAGTATTGGGTTTGCACTGGTCCTCCTCCTCCTCCTCCTCCTCGTCCTTCTCGTCCTCCTCGTCCTCCTCGTCCTCCTCGTCCTCCTGGCCCTGGGCACATCGCACATCTGGGTGTACACATCTCCACCGCCCCCGGCCAGGGGCCAGGCCAACCCTGGGCCCGTGCGCGGCGGGCACGCTCCCTGTCCGAGCCAGGGCGGCGTGCGCATCGCTCCTGGGCCAAGGATGGGCCTGCCCAGCGGCGGTGGACATGCCCAGATCCCGCGCCGCCGAGCGCGCCGCCGCCGCCGCCGCCGCCGCCGTCGCCGCCGCCGTCGTCGTCGTCGTCGTCGTCGTCGTCGTCGTCGTCGTCGTCGTCGTCGTCGTCGTCGTCGTCGTCGTCACCGTCGTCGTCGTCGTCGTCGTCGTCGCCGTCGTCGTCGTCGTCGTCGTCGTCGTCGTCCTCGTCGTCGTCGTCGCTGCCGCCGCCGCCGCCGCCGCCGCCGAAGGATCAACCACTCCAGCGTGGTTCCGCCTTCGGCCGCAGAGACCCTCTCCATCACGCTCACCGAGGAGATCGCCGAGCAGCCTGAGAGGCACCTCAGGGCGCGCGACGGCTCCGGCGCCGAAGGGATGTGGACCATGGTGTACGACACCGGCTTCGAGGTCCGGGTTGGGGGGCGCTCCCTCTCGGGCGGGTGGCAATGGGGGGCGACTCCAATTCAGGGGAGGGAGAGGTACCCATGCTGCTACCCTCCCCTCGTTTTCCCCTTCTTGGGCCTCCTGGGGGGCCATCGTCGCCACCGGTGGCTTCGCCTGGGAATTCTGGTCAGAACGCACCCCAGAGGTCCGGGCACCCCACAGGTCGCGGTATTGGTAAATCTTTGTTTCCCCATAGATAGCTTGGGGGGGGCAAAGACAGGGCCCCGAGCGGGCCCCTTTCCTTCACCCCCCAGTTAGGTCCCCCCCCATTACCGCCCGCCCGACCCTCACGGCGCACTTCTTCTTCGACGAGCTGAGGTCGGAGAGGAAAACTGCACTGACATGTGTTTGTTTGAGGTCTGCATGGATTTCTTGGATCGATGCTGGACCCCTCCATGGCGCGCGGTGCACGCCAGATACGGCGCCGGAGGCGCCGCCAGGGGTCTCTGCGCCGATCCAAGAAATCCGCGCGGACCTCCGAGAGTTTATGATTATGCTGCTTTGTGCCCCTCGAACTGAGGGGCTCAATGCCCATGAACGGAGACAACTGGGAGAGCATTGGCAAGTACTACGGCCGCAAGGCAGGGCTCACTTCGATTCTCCCGACTCGATACGATTCGATTTCGATGGCGTTCGATTCCGCTTCGATTCGCTTTCGGATTCCGATTTGGGCTCCGCTTTCTCAACGGAGGCTTTACTGGCCTTCCGATGTCCGCCGATTCGACTTCACTCAACCTGGCTGACGATTTCCGCCGATCCGATTCGTGTCGATCGCCGATCCGGCTCATCGATTCGATTCTGGCCTCTCCCGGCAAGGACGGCCAGAACTACCTCGACGCGGGGGGCGCCACGTACGCCTGCCACTGCGACGTGACGTCCACCGGGTCTGCGCCGCCCCGCTTGCTTGTCGCCGCCGCCGCCGTCGCCGTTGTCGCCGTCGTCGACGGGGCGCGAATCCCGGAGTACAGGACGCCCCTTCATGGACTGCCCACAGGAGCCTTCAGGAGGCCCACAGCTCGACCACGACCCTGTCCCCAGACGTCTCACAGCAAGCTGTCTTATCTTCTGTGCCTGCTGGCAAGATGTTCACTGGCCAGCGAGCTCAACCATCGTAAAGCGGGCCCCAGAGCTGCCCGATGACAAGCAAGCATCTTACCGTGGGTGTCTGCCCGTAGAGCGCAGGTGGTGGAGCAGGCGCGCCGAGAGCGGCGGCCAGGAGGCTGGGTGCCTCTGGGCGACCAAGAGCGGCCTGGTCCAGCCGGGGGCGTCCCTGGTGGACTGGCTGCCGACGCGGTCCTCGGCCTCCTCGCTGGTGCTACGGGGCCCAAGGATAGACACCACCACCACCACCACCACCACCACCACCACCACCACCACCACCTCCCTCACCCCTTCCCCCTCCCAGGAAGGAGGAGGGGACGAGGAGACTGAGGAGGGAGTGGGAGGGGAGGTGGAGGTGGTGTCTATCCTTGGGGCCCGTAGGTGCGCCTTCGCCGCGCCGCGGCCCCCGAGCCGGGCAGCGCCGCGGCGGCGGCGGCGGCGGCCGGCGTGGGCAGCTTCGCCCTGGGCGGCAGCGGCGCGGGCGGGCCGGTCGGGCTCGGCGCTGGCAGCGGGGCCGCGTTCAAGGATCGGCGGCGCCGACGACGAGGACAACGCCGACGCCGATGCTGCCGCCGCCGACGCCGCCGCCGCCGACGACGGCGACGACGATGACGACGAGGACGAGGACGAGGACGAGGACGAGGACGAGGACGAGGACGAGGACGAGGACCAGGACGACGACGACGGCGAGGACGAGGACGCCGACGAGGACGACGACGAGGACGCCGACGACGACACCGAAGACGACGACGACGGCGACGACGACGACGACGACGACGACGACGAGGACGGCAAAAATTCGCGACCGGTGCCCCAGAGCCCATCTTTCTGAGCCATTTTTCGTGACAACTCGATTTGTGAGGGTCTCCAGATCCGAAGCTGGGCGAACGCGCTCGGCTCGAAGAGACTTCGACGCCAGACTCTCGAGCGCGGTACTTTTTTCTTCCTCCTGGGGGGGAGAAGTCCAGCGCACTGCGGGGAAAAGGATCCGAATCCCTACCACTCGCCGATCCACGATTCAGGCGCCTCCATGGACGGTGGGGTCGGATTCGGAGTTTGTCGCGCACTTGGCGAATTCCGAACCCGACCCCCGCCTCCCATCGATGCAGGATAATAGATATTTGGGGAGGAGGAGGGGGAGGAGGAGGAGGAGGAGGAGGAGGAGGAGGAGGAGGAGGAGGAGGACGAGGGAGGAGGAGGAGGAGGAGGAGGAGGAGGAGGAAAGGGAGGGGGAGGAGGAGGAGGAGGTTTTTTTTTGCCGCTGCACTGCTCTGCCCCGATTCTTCGTGGTCCTCCTGGCAGCCAGCCAGGCAGCCGTCGAGCACGGCACTTGAAACAGACGAGCACCGCACAGGACTGGTCATACATGCGGTGCTGCCCGCACCGAGATGCGGGCCACACGACAGGGCCTTGCCCCCGTGGCCAGGACCAGGAGACTCGCCCGTCGGGCGTCAACTCAATCAAACAACCGGACCACACTGAGGGCATCCACGTCCAGCCAACATTCGTCGCTCTTCGGGTGCCTGCCAGACAAGATTCGGTTCCAATAGTTTTTCGACGAGCGGGGACAATGCGGCTTATCATTGCACCGTTGGTTCAAATAGCGCACATAACCACCCGTCGAGAACGCCTTGCACTTCAAGCAAATACACATAGCACTGCCATCGGAGCACGACAAAGCAATGCATTTATGGCCAAGCTCAATGAGCTTGGCGTCATAGAGCTTGTGAGTAGTCGAACACACACTGTTCGGGGGCCAACAAGACCTGGTGACCCTCAAACATTGCTTGCACTGCCAGTGCGTGTCCCTCCACACCCAGGAGTGGCGGGCCTTAGGCGTTGGAATCACGGGCTCCTGCTGCGATCGCGTGGCCTGCGAGAGATCACAAGCGGGCCACAGCTGGAGCAACCTGGCGGCAAGCGCACAAACTTTACGAGAAATGGCGAGGGCTCGATCGAGCCACTCCGACTGCTCAGGGCTCGGCTTCTCGCGGGCCAACGCTCCAAGCTTAGCATAGTGATCGGCGAGGTCATTACCCGCCTTGCAAAAGGTTAAATGGTCGTCGCGGAGGACATGTGACCCTTGACCTTCCGAGTCGTACCCATCTGCGAGTCCGCAGTCCAGATGAACATGCCAGCGTGCATGCGATTAAATGCGAGGTGCTCAGATCGGGGCAAGGACCAGAGCTGCACAACATTCTGGCAATCACTGTAGCCGACCGAGGGTTCTAGGGCATTCTGGCAGGCTGCAGTACATGCAGCAAACTCGCCCGCCTGCGCTGTCTGAGGGATGGGGAGAGCGAGGGGAGCATACACATGACCCAACTCCTGCCCAGAATCGGATACAGAGACGTGTGACCACCCTGTGCGTGACAGCTCGCGTATGACGGACCGAATGCAAGAACCATCCATTAACATGCTACTTGTAGCATGATAATCATCACGCGCTGGGTCAGAAGCATGATGAAAGGTGGGCTCAGCCTGAGTAGGGGCAGGGAAGAAATCTCCAGGATGAGACATGATACCGTACGTGTACAACACTCTGTCGTGCGCGCTGAGGTCATCCCAAGACGAGGGAGCGTGCTGAAAATCACCGCCAAGTAGCGCTTGGCGAAGCTCACGACACTTCGAATGCTGACACTTCCAAAGCCGATGGAACATGGTATCCTGTTCCAGGCTGCACAAAGGGCAGAGCACGTCGGGGAGGATATACCCGTGCTCCACCGCTCGACACTTGGTCCAAGGGGCCTGACAAACAAGCCCACGGATACAGCCCTTTTCCCACGGAGTAAACTTGCTGGACGCCATAGCCGCCAAGGGCACGTCCAAGCACGCTCTCCTGCTGAGACCAAGGCTGTCCCTGTAAGCTCGTTCGTGACAGCGCATAACAACATAACGGAGGAGTCGTTTCAGGAGGGCTGGCGAGACCAAGGTTAATTGAACCTCGACCCCCATGTCGTCCACCAGGGTCGTAAACGACGGCATATGCCACCCAAGACGCTCCACCAGGAGGAGGAGGAAAAGGAGGAGGAGGAGGAGAAGGAAAGGGAGGAGGAGGAGACCCTGCCGAGAAGGACTGAATCTTCTGGGGGCCAGCGTGGACTTCTCGAGCCCGCTCCTCCCCCTCCCCCTCCTCCTCCTTCTCCTCCTCCTCCTCCTCCTCCTCCTCCTCCTCCTCCCCCTCCTCCTCCTTCACCTCCTCCTCCTCCTACTCCTCCTCCTACCTCATACCCTCCTCCTCCTCCTCCTCCTCCTCCTCCTCCTCCTCCTCCTTCCCCTCCTCCTACTCCTCCTTCCTCCTCCTCACACCGATGCGGGGGGGCGTTCGGGTGTCGCCACCTAAAGGAGGTGCTGCGCTTGAAGGGCGGCGGCGACCGCCAGGCGCCCGCCGCGACGAGCGGCGGCGACGCCCGGCGCGTGGTGTCCCTCCGCGGCGTCTCTGCGCACCCGGCGGCGGCCACGGGCCGCGGCAATGAGAGCGAGCAGGCGCAGGGGGCAGCGACAGGGGGGACAGGCTCAGGCCGAAGAACAAATAACGGCATCAACATACACTTTTGGAGTTTCGAGCGGATCTCTTGGATCTGCGCTGGAGCCCCCTGGCGGCGCCTCCAGCGCCGCCCAGTGCAGATCCAAGAAATCCGCGCGGAGTGCGAACATTTATGTTTCTGCAGTTTGGGTTTCTTCCTTTACGGCGCAGTGGCAGCGACAGAGGGGGTAGGCTCAGGGCTCCGGTTCGCGGTTCGGGGCTCAGCGGCAACGACAGGGGGGTTCTCAATAGAGCCTCGAGACGGCCCCTTGTGAGGCCCAGCGTCGCCCCAAAATGATCCAAGATACCCCATGAGGCTCCGAACAAGGTCCCAGGAGGGGCCCAGGATTAGGCAGTCCCCCAGGCCTCGGTGGTCTTCCCCGCGGGTAAGGCCCTTCAGCCGCCCAAGATGCCCCAACGAGGCCCCTCAAATTCTCCAAGCAGCGATGGGGTTCGAGGCTTGAGGCCTTCGGACGTTTTCGTCGGTTCCCGGCGGGTCTTCCAGCCTCGGGGGGACGCCCTCCAGCGGCTGCGCGTCGTCGGGGCCGTTCCAGGGGGGGGGGGGGGAAGGGGGGAGGAGGGCCGTCCCGCACGGCCGCCGGAGGCCGAGGACCTGGAGACCGTGCACCGATGTGGGCAACGTGAGGGTCGGGCGGGTGGTGAGTGTGATGGGCCTGCTTTCCACCACCCACCACCACCACCACCACCACCACCACCACCACCACCACCACCACCACCACCACCACCACCACCACCACCACCACCACCACCACCACCACCGTACGTTGGAGGGAGGAAGGAGGTGGAGGACGAGGGTGAGGAGTGGGAATAAGAGGCCCCCCTCCAGCTCATGGTGGTGGTGGAAGACAGGCCCATCAAAGTGGGGGGGGGTGCCCAGAGGGGGGCCCAGGGGAGCCCCAAAGCGCCCCAAGGGGGCCTTCAAAGGGGCCCTGGAGGGGCCCTGAAGGGGCCTAAAGGGCCCTCAAGGGTCTAAAGGGCCCCGAAGAGGCCCTAAAGGGCCCCAAGGGAGTTTCAAAGGGCTCACTGGCTCCAACAAGGGGCCCTAAATGGCCTTACAGGGCTCGTTAGGGCTCCTTTTGGAACCAGTGGGTGCCCAGAAGAGGCCCTAAAGCGCCCCGTTTCGGGCCTTTTCTCTTCATCCCCCATGTGGGTCATCCCCCATTATCACCCATACGAGAGGGGGGGCGGGACAGCCTCAGGGTGACTACCCATCGCCCATAAATATCGTCGACAGTGTTCTGATAGCCCCACCCCGCCCAGGAGCGTGCGGAGATGTGCGGATTCGTGATCGGGGGCCCCTCGCAGATGCATCGACGATGTATCGCCGATTCCAATGCTCCCCCCCCTGAGCCAGTCCCCCCCTATCGTTGCCCTGCGCAGGCGCTGGGCATCGTGCAGCACAGCTCGCGCCTGCGCGGGCTCGACCGGCTGTCAGGGGAGGAAGCGTGCCAGCACCGCTGCCCTGCCCTCGCTGTCTCGCCCTCTTTCAGAGGAGGGCCAGTTGAGACAGCGGTAGTTGGCCTCCGGGAGGGCCCCCTCGTCGCCGCCATTGGTGCGCCGTTCGGACTCGGGGAGGGATCCAGAGACCGATTTCGAGCTGCCGTTGTCACCCCTCGCCCTGCCCCGAGGAACGGTGCCAGCACCGCTGCTCTTTCCTGGTCTCCTCGCCCCTCCTGGGGGGGGGTTGGTCGCCACGGCCAGATCTCCCTCGGGGTTCTGGCCAGAACGCCCCCCTGCACAAAAGGTCAAACAGCCTGAAGCATCCTTGTCCCTGCGGTTGGCATCACCTTCTCTCGATGCGACAGAGCGCTTCCTGCCGCTGCTGGCAGGGGGGAGTTTCACCCCCCTCACCCCGAACCAAGGGGGGGGGTCCCGGACCCCCCCCCCGAATTTGTTTCGGGGGGTCCAGACCCCCCCCTTACAGGCAACGACGACGACGACGACGCCGCCGCCGCGGCCGCCGACGACGACGACGACGACGACGACGACGACGACGACGACGACGACGACGACGACGACGAACGACGACGACACACGACACACAACGCACGCCCCGCGACGCACGACGCACGACGCCGACGCCGATACTGACGCCGACGCCAGCGCTCACGCCGACGCCGATACCAACGCCGACGCCGACGACGCCGACGACGCCGCCGACGACGACGACGCCGAGGACGACGACGACGTCGACGACGACGACGACGTCGACGACGACGAAAGCGACGGCAATTCCCCATGAGCAGATTAGAGCAGGCGTCGAGTAGCGTGTTATGGGGGTAACGTAGAGTAGGATATTATCGAGTCTAGTCGAGTAGTGTGGGTTAGTGGAAGTAGGAGAGTAGTGTAGAATAGAGTTGGTGTAGAGTAGTGTAAGGGAGATGCCGATCAATTTGGAATTGAGTATAATCGAGTAGGAACAAGTAGATGAGTAGAGCAGAGCTGAGTAGAGTAGAGTAGAGCGGAGGATGATAGGGTACAGTAGGGTAGACTAGGGTAGTGTAGAATGGTTTAGAGTAGACTCGACTAGATTAGAGTAGAGGAGAGTAGAGTCGGGTAGAGCACAGTTGGGCCCTGTTAGGATGCTGAGACAGCTGGATCGAGCACTTGTAGCATTCTATCGCAGCCGGCGCCGTACGCGGGCGCCAGCGGCCCCCGGCGACCGGTGCGCCGCCGCCGACGCCGTTGACGTTGTCGCCGCTGACGTCGTCGCTTGTCGTTGGCGTCGTTGTCGTCTACGTCGGCACAGGGGAGGGCGGGGGTCCTGGACCCCCCGAGGAAGTTTCGGAGGAGGGGGGAAGGGGGGGTCCCTGGACCCTCCGAGGAAGTTTCGGAGGGGGTGGGGTCCAGACCCCTTACTTTCGCCCCAGGGGGGGATGGGGGAGGTTAGGAGGGGGTCCCCTGGTTCCTGACCCTCTTTTCAATGTTTTTGTTGTGAAAAAATGAGAGGCTCTCTAGTTTCGCCTCCCCTCCCGTAGAATTTGTTTCTGGCCAGCGACGGTGGATCGCGCCCCCTCTTCGACGCCGAACTCTAAGGATCCTTTCTGTCGCTTTGGGCGCGCATTCCCAAGACTGTCATCGCCTTTGGCTTGTCCATCTTAGGAAAAGGGACCATGTCGAGGCGTTGGTTAATCTGGGCAGCGATGTCGGCACCGTATATGTTGTTTCAGGTTGCCCACCAACTTCGACTGGCGTGAGGAGCTTGCCGGGATGGTGCCGCCAGGGCAGGACCCCCTCGCCCAGCAGAGTGACCAGGGCCCTTGCGGATCCTGCTACGCTTTCGCTGGCATCATGGTGCTGCAGATGCGCTTCCGCGTGCAGCTGTACAAGCAGCACGGCATTCGATAAAAGAAAACCGCCATAATCATGAACTAATCATAAACATTGGGGGCTCGGCGCGGATGTCTCGGATCGGCGATGGGCCCCCCTTGGCGGCGCCCCTGGCGCCGCCCCTGGCGCCGCCCCTGGCGCCGCCCCTGGCGCCGCCCCTGGCCTGGCGCGTTCCGCGCGCCAGGGGGGGGGGTCCCAAACGACGATCCAAAACATCCGCGCGGAGTCCCGAAAGTTTGCGCTTACAGCCACAACCCATAGTAAGGCTGCGCTGTTTCAACAAGGCTACCCTTGCATCCCTGCTTGCTCGGCCGATCCTGAGCCAATGCTGACGTCCGAGGGGCTCTGAATGGTAAGTGGGACTTCCAGAGGTCTTGCATCCCTACCCTGTGTCCTTAATATGGATTTTTGATGAGCCGTTTTGTTCGCTCTCCAGGCATCCTGTACCCTTTGGAGCTCTCCTACAAGAGCCCCACGCGCTGCTCCCCGTACACGGAGGGCTGCAACGGCGGCTTCTCGTACTTCATTTTCCGTCTCGCCTCCGAAGTTGGCGTCCCGCTGGCGGACTGCGACCAGCAGGCCGCCAATCGGAGGAGGACAAATATACAGATCCACCTCGTTCCTCCTCCTCCCGTCCAGAGAGAAGGAGCACAATCAGAGCAGGAGGGGCGACGGATGAGGACGGAGGTGGACCTGTACAGTGGTTCGTTTTCTACCCACGGGAGCCCCCCAGACTTGCCATTGGTTGCTGCGGCTGGATGCAGACCGGAGGAGTGGTCCGCTTGGACACTAGGAGGGGTTCGGAGACAGATTTTGAGCTGCCGGTGTCTCAATTCGCCCTGCTCCGAGAAAAAAACAACAGCACCGCTGCCCTTCCCTCGTTTTCTCGCGCCTCTTGGGAGCTCTTGTCCGCCTCGGGGTTCTGGCCAGAGCGCCCCTTGCAAGAGATCCCTACGGTTGGCATCACCTTATCTCGATGCCGACCTTCAGGATTCCCCCTCCCGATTCCCAGTCTCAACGCCAAGTGGGGCACCCGCTCGCCTGAGCGCCGCTGCCGTATCCCCGACGGACTGGGAGAGAGTGCTCGCGCCACAGCGCCGGCCCCACCCTGCGTGACCGCGGGAGTGGTGCTTTCGCCTGGATGGCGGCGCGACCCCCGTGGCTCGAAGCGGTCGCCTGCTCCTCCTGGGGGGGGGGGCGACAGGCAGGAGGGAGGCAAGACCTGGAGGTCGTCGGCCTGTGGTCAGAGGAGCGCGCTTCTGGATCCCAAGGGTTTCCAAGATCTCCTGATGCTCCACACGGGCTGCAGGAACGAGGGCCGCCAGATACTCTGGGACTCCTGGAACGCATCCTGAGCCAATGCATGTTTGTACTTCCTTCGTCCGCGCGAGGGCGCATTTTCAGCGGTTCCCGGCCATGCTTGCAAACATCTCATGTACTTCGGCTCGCGCGCGAGACGCCATTCTTCCTCGTCTACGACCTAGTATTTTGAAGCATTTCACGCATCAAACAACATACGAGGTAGGGACAACCCTCGTTTAGCATTATAACCTCATCCCCGTCCTATCCTCCGCCAGCCGTCGCCCCGCTCATGACTTGCAGTACCAGGACAAAGCAGGGCCCGCTCTCGCCTCAGCGCCAGCCACCCACATTGCTGGATGGGGTAAGGTGCTCGCGACACAGCGCCGCGGCCACATTTCCTGACTTGGGAGGGTTGCTCTCGCCTGGGCGGCGGCGCGACCTTCTGGATTCGGACTGGTCCCCTCTTCATCCTCCTGGAGAGGGGGCGCTTGGTACGGTAGATATCGTGTCGACGCGGCGGCGACCTCGCCTTGTCAGCTTGAACGCCACAAGTGGCCCAGAATCGGCCAATGTGGAGCGACTTGGCGATCGGAAAGCCGCCGATCGTTCAAGGTTGAACGATCCACGCGGTGTCAGACACCAACGCCGAAGTCGTCACCACACGATCTCACTGTATAGGTGGGTGGCAGGGTTGGGGGGGAGGAGGAGGAGCAGGAGGGGGAGGAGGAGGAGGAGGAGGAGGAGGAGGAGGAGGAGGAGGAAGAGGAGGAGGACTAGTATGAACCCACGACACATCAACGATGATGCATTAACCCTCTGTCCAAGTTCCCTCTTCATCGTTTGCTGCAATAATTGACTTTCACTGCTGGAAGTGCCTCGTTGCAGGACACCCGTCTGAGAATTCTCAATCGTGACAAAAAGAAACCACCCCTTGGGCATCATCGCCGCGAATCAAGTTTTCTGTTGCGTCCTGACGATCTTCAATCAACGCCATTCCGGGGTCTTCAACACCACGAAACAACGTGACTGCTGCGCCGTGACAGTCCTAAACCGTGCGGGAACATTTAATCGCTTCGCTCATTCCGCCAGCCCATATTGCGCACCGCGGTGGCTTGGCCGAGAGGTCGTCGGCAGTGCGGAGCTGCAGGGAGCGGCGGCCCCAAAAACGTTTCCAGAGGCTCTCAAGAGGGCTTCAAAACGGCTTCAGAGTGGCTCAGGACAGCCCAAGAGAGCCCCAAGACGGCCCAAGGAGGGCCTCACAGAGTCTCAGAGCTTCCCAGGAGAGGCGCAAGGAGGCCACAGGAGGCTCCCAAGAGGGCCCCAAGAGTGCCCCAAGCAGGCCCAAGCCCCCTAAGACGGACCCAGAGAGCCCTGGGACGACTCCAAGAGGGCCCGAAAACGGCCGTGAAGATTCTGAAGAAGCCCCGAAGAGGCTTTCAAAGATGCATCCAAGAGCTGTTTACGAGCTCTGATCAACAAGGCCCCGAAGAGCGTACAGTGACGTAAAAAGCTCTGAACGCCAAGGGTCTCAATAGGCAAGAGTGCTCCAAGCTTGCACGACATCGTATATGCGCAAAATATACGTTTGCCCTAAGGAATGGGACGACTTTTTCTTGTTGGAGCCCTCTTGGAGAGCCTCTTGGGGCTCTCTTGGGGCTTCTCGGCGGCCTCGAGGGCCGTATGAAGGCCATCTTGGGCGTCTTGGACCGCTCGTTCGGTGAGTCGGAGCACTTTTGGGCTGTCTTGGAGGCCTCTTGGAGCCCTCTTGGCGGAG
>CAUYUJ010003100.1:48002-60502 GCA_963575745.1 Prorocentrum cordatum | reverse complement strand
GTCGCACGGCTGCTCCTTGCCCAAGCGCTTGCGTCTCCCTGCTGGCTCCGCTGCAGGCAAAGGCGCGGCCGAAGCAGCGGAGAAGAGCGAGGGCCAGAGTCACTGAGGCGCCCGAGGGCGCGGAGGCGGCGGCTGCCGACCGCAGGGTCCTGGCGCCCCGGGAAGGCTCGCTGTGGAGGCTGGTCACCGCCAACACGACCTCCAGGGCGAGCATGCGACGCTGGCTGCAGGAGGAGGCGCAGGGCGACATCCTCTTTGTGCAGGAGACGGGCGTGGCGCCAGGAGCGAGGGCGGAGGTCGAGCAGGCAGTCCGACGCGATGGCTGGAAGGCCTCCTTCACGGAGGCTCGCCGCACGGAGCGAGGAGGGCTCTCCAGCGGAGTCGGCATCGTGTGCAGGGCCCACTTGGGCATGGGCAAGCCGCCCGCGGGGCCCGCGCTGCCCCCAGACAGGATGGTGGCCCGCTGGGTGAACGCCATCGTCCCAGGAGGATTCCTGGCGGTCTCGGTCTACCTGGTGGCGACCACCAGCGGCCTGGACCCCGAGAGCAGGGTGCTGCTCGCGCAGCTAGGCCAGTACCTCGAGGCGGTGCAGGCCCCGTACATCATCGGCGGCGACTGGAACTGTGCACCGCAGGAGCTCGAAAGATGGGGCTGGCCAGATCGAGTCTCGGGTTTCGTGGCGAGCTCGGGGCAGACCACCTGCAGGATTGGAGGGGGCACTGAGATCGACTTCTTCGTGGTTTCCTGCAACTTGGGCGCTGCTGTGACGAGAGTCTCTCGCTTGGACGCAGCGCTGAGCCCGCGCTACCCAGTGCAGCTGACGCTGGACGGCAACAAGGCGCCTGAGAGAGCTCTGCGGCATCGGGCACCAAGGCCGTTCCCCACCGAGCGACCAGTGGGGCCGAGGCGTGAGCCGCCGTGCTGGACAGGCTTGCTGTCGGAGCTGGCGGACGCCATCGCGGCGGCAGCACCCAGCAGCGCAGCTGGCAGCCAGGGCCCGTCGGAGCATGGCCCCGAGCCCGCCAGGGAGGCCGACGCCGCCGCCCCTAGGGGGGCAGCCGAGGACGTCGAGGCCGCCGAGCTGGACGGGTCCTTCGACCAGGGAGGGGGCGAGAGGCGCGATCCAGGGGGACCAGTCCCGTTGGGAGCGGTCCCCCAGGATCCAAGTCCTGGGACAAGCAGTTGGGGGCAGCCTGCGATAAATTGCCCTGCTGTGGATGCGAGCTCAGACGGCCCAGAGACTTTGCCGAGCGTTTTGGGGCCACCAATCCTGCTGCCACCGTCAGTTTCGGCGGAGGCGTTGCGAGGGGTTCGGGAGTGCTACGACGAGGACTGGGCGGCGGTCGTCCACTCCTTGAAGGGCGACGTCCTGGACTCGCCCCTGTGCGCCGTCACGGACAGCGTGCCCGAGCCTGCAGGGCAGGCTGGCGGCGCGGGCCAGAGGCTGACTGGCGAGGAGGCGGCGGAGAGCGCGGCCAAGGTCGGGAGGCTAGGCCATGTTGCTGGGCCCGAGGGCGGCCTGGGGGGAGGCGGCACGAGGCGCCCAGCGGCAGGCGGAGAGCTGTCTAGGCAATCACAGTCGACGGGATCTGGTGAGGCCCCTCAGGCCGCGGGCAGAGGGCCTCGGACCCTGGGCGAGCTCTACGCCAGCTTCGCGGCGCTGCTCGAGAAGGACTTGGGCGGCCTCTTCGACATGGAGCAGGAGGACCTGATGAAGTGCGCGGGGCGCGGCGAGCCCGCTCGCTTTCAGGAGGGCACCATCAGCGCCAGCAGGCGGGGGGCACGCGCCCGCGGCTCCCCACAGGCGCGTACCTGGCACAGGATCGCGGCGCTGCTTTGGGAGGAGCTGGCCAGCAGGCGGCGCCTGCGGGCGCCGCACCTCGTCTCGAGGGAGCTGACCACGCTGGCGCGGCTGCAGGCCAAGCTCGGCAAGCTGGCGGCGCAGGACCTGGTCGGCGACATCGGCCTGAACGAGGCCCAGAAGAGGAGCAGGCAGAGGGACTTGGCACGCCAGCTGCGGGCAACGGGCGACATGACCTACGGCCAGCTGAAGTCCCTGGAGGCCCACGCCAGGCAGGCCGCCAAGGCTTTCGACTTGAGAGACGCCAAGGGCCGCACCAAGGCCTGGAAGGAGTGGTCCCAGGAGGCGGTGCGCGGGGGCGCGGGGGCCGCCCACGGTTTCTGCAGGGCCCCGCGGGGCTGGACTGCGGACGTGGAAACCAGTGGGCGGCCTGCCGGCATCGCGGGCACGTTGGAGGCGCTGAAGACGGAGTACCAGCAGGTGTGGCGGCACCAGGAGGAGGACTTCGACCTGGAGGCGATGCTCCCCGACGAGCTCCTGGACGCGGCCCCTGGCCCGCCAGCGCCCGACGCCATCCGAGCGGCGGCGAGGGCGTTCAAGGCCGAGACGGCGACGGGGGTGGACAGCCTCAAGCCACACCACTTCGGATGGCTCTCCGACCACGGCATCCTCGCGCTAAGCCTGCTGTTCCACCTCGTCGAGCTGCGGACGGAGTTCCCGTCGCAGGTGGCCGAGGTCTTCATTTTCTTTTTGGCCAAGCCCGACGGGGGCTGGCGGCCCATCGGGCTGATCGCCTCCCTGATCCGCCTGCTGGGCAAGATCAGGCACGACGAGGCGAAGCGCTGGGAGGCCGCCAGGGACAGGCCCTACTTCTTCGGCGGGGCTGGCAGGTCCTGCGAGGACGCGGTCTGGCTGCAGAGCTTCGATGCGGACCACGCGAAGACGCTGAACCTGGAGGCCGCGTCCACGCTCCTGGACCTCAGCAAGGCCTACGAGAGGGTCACGCACAGGGGGTTGGTCCACGCCGCGGGGAGGGAGGGCTTCCCGCTGAGGAGGGTCAAGATCCTCCTTCGCCTCTACGGAGGCAGGAGGCGCCTCTGCTTGGACCGCTGGATGACGGAGGCCTTCCAAGTTGTCCTGTCGCTGCTGGCGGGCTGCTCCTTTGCCACGACGCTGCTCCGGGTGGTGTTGGTCGAGCCGCTGGACGCGATGTTGGCGTCCTGGCAGATGGTGCGGCCATACCTCGTAGTCGACGACATCACGTTAGCAGTCTATGCCAAGCGTGCGCAGCTGGAGCACCTGTTGGTCGGGGCCACCCGTGCCCTCTGCGTGGACCTGGAGGCCATCGGCTTCACCATTTCCTTGACGAAGGGCCAGGTTCTGTGCACCGACTCCGACATCGCCAAGCGAGTCGCCCACAGGCTCAGACGCTGGAAGTTCACGCACGTGAAGGCCACAAAGAACCTGGGCGTGGACTTCACCATGGCAAAGTCGGCCTCGTGGAGGGTGCTACGGCAGAGGATCGATCGCCTGAGCCAGAGGGCTGGGCGATACAGAGCCTTGCGCAAGGCGGGGGCCAAGAGGCTCTCGAAGGTTTTCAGGACAGGAGGGTTGGCGTCCATCCTCCACGGCGCGAGAGTCAGCGGAGTGCCCGCGAAGACCCTGCAGCGCGCCCGAGCAGTCAACGGCAGGGCCATCTCGGGCGAGATCGGCCAGAGATCCAGGACGGTACTCTTCGCCCTACAGGAGGGCAAGGACTGGAAGCACGACCCAGCATACGCGGCGCACGTCCTCCCGTTGAGGGCTTGGGCTCGCGCCGTCTTCCTACGAGTGCGGCCCCCTGCGGTCTTCAAGCAGGTACTGGAGTGCAGACCAGGCGACTGGGGCGAGGTCACGGGGCCAGCAGGGGCGGTCCGCCTCTCGCTGGAGCGCATCGGCTGGGAGCTGCTGGACTGGCACCGTTGGAAGGACGACCGCGGGCAGATCCTCGACATGCAGCTGCTCAGCCCGCGGATGGTGGCCAGCCTCGTCGAGAACGGGGTCCACCGCTACCTCATGCTGAAGATCGCGAGCCACGAGGGCTTCGAGCATCTCCAGGGCCGCCCGCCCAACCTGGAGCCGTTTAGGACGGCTCTGGCGGGCATGCGGCGCGCGGGCAGGTCGCAGGAGGCAGCGCTGGTGGAGGCGCACATGGCAGGGGGGCTCGTCACGCAGTCCGACCTGTACGGCGAGAGGGCGGAGCTCAGCCCGCTGTGCCAGTGGTGCGGGGAAGCACCAGGCACGGCGCACCACAGGCTGTTCGCGTGCCCCGCCATCGCCTGCTGGGCGCGCGACCTGGGCTTCCAGGAGATCGCCGACGCAGGCAGGAGGGCGCCGCAGGACGACCTAGGCCTGGTGAGGGGCCTCGTCGACCTCGGGCTGGACCAAGCCCCGCCCCCTGGCATGGGCGAGCTCTGCCACCGCGCAGGTTGCGCGCGTCGCGGCTTCCTCGAGGGTGTCATCTGCATCGACGGTTCCGCGATGTACCCAGAGGCCCCGTGCCTTACACGCACGGGATGGGCAGCAGTGGTGGTGGACGACGTCGGGAACACCGTCGGCGGGCTCTTTGGGCTCACGCCAGGCTGGATCCAGGAGATCGGCTACGCGGAGCTCTACGCGCTGCGCA
The DNA here is from genome assembly GCA_963575745.1 of Prorocentrum cordatum. NCBI lineage: Eukaryota > Dinophyceae > Prorocentrales > Prorocentraceae > Prorocentrum > Prorocentrum cordatum. The sequence continues at coordinate 56,035 of CAUYUJ010003100.1, read as the reverse complement.
GGGTCCTGGAGGAGGTCGGCCCATCGCCCATCACGGTCTATACGGACTGCAAGGGGATCAAGGACGACTTCGAGGCAGGTCGAGGACGCTGCTGCGGCCCAGGCCACAAGTACGCGGACCTGTGGAGGCGGATCTGGCAGCTGCTCGACGACCTCGGCCCTGGGTTCCTCACTGTGACGTGGTTGCCGTCGCACACTTCGTGGGCCAGGGCCAGCGTTGCAGGGGTGCCGTGGCTAGCCTTCGCGGGCAACAGGGAGGCCGACGTGAAGGCGAAGGAAGGAGCCAGGCTGCACCCCAGGCAGGATCGGCTGCGTGAGTTGAGCCGCCGCCTAGACGCCGCCACCGTGCAAGCAGAGGCCTGGTGTGGCCACCACGGGGGGATCCTGAAAAGACTCGCCGACCTCGGGTGGCCCGATCGGGGGGCCATCCCTAGGCCCAGGGGCGCGGATCCTGGGACCCTGGCCCTGGTGGGGCCCGACAGGGGCCACGCCCTGGCCAGGCTCGGTCGAGCCTGGGGCTGTTCGGTCTGCGGGATCCGTCGGGCTACCAGGGCCAGGGTCGTCGCCAGCGCCTGTCCAGGACTCCCGTGGTTGGTCGCCAGGTCCCACCCGTCCCACAGGCTCTGGGTGATTCGGGGCGGGGACGGGCCGGGTCGGAGGTCCTCTGGGACGGGTGGCTGTCTCGTGTTTTGTCGGACTTGCGGGGCCCACGGGAGTCGCCAAGCGAAGCTCCTGGCCGACCCCTGCGTCCCGCTGGCCAGCAAGGGCCGCGACGCGGCTCGCCTGGCCCGCCGCGCCCTCGAGCACCTCAGAGCGGGGCGGGAGCCCCAGACAGGCAGCCGCTGGGGGGCGGTCCCGTTCCCCGTCTCGAGGGCGGCGGCGAGGAGGGTTTAGTTTGCTAAGTTTTGGCACGGACTCCAAGGGGCCCTCCCGCGCCAGGCTCCCTTGCCTGGCGGGTCCTGGGTCTGCCGTGGAGTGTTTTGATCCCCGTTCGGGGCCGAGGCTGGTTTGCGGAGCGGACCGCCTCCTGGTAGGAACTAGAGGAACTAGAGGAGGAGGAGGAGGAGGAAGGCAAGGAGGAGGAGGAGGTGGAGGAGGAGGAAGAGGAGGAGGAAGAGGAGGGGAAGAAGAGGGGAAGAAGAGGAACATCGTCAGGAGGGCAGAGGGGGCCGAAAGCGGTGGGGGAGGAGGACGGAGGAGGAGGAGGAGGAGGAGGAGGAGGAGGAGGAGGAGAGGAGGAGGAGGAGGAGGAGAGGAGGAGAGGAGGTGAGGAAGAGTGAGTGAGGAAGGAGGAGGAGCTGAGGAGGCGGACGGAGGAGGAGGAGGGGAGGAGGAGAGAGGAGGAGGAGGACGGAGGAGGGAGGAGGAGGCGGCGAGGAGGAGGAGGAGGAGGAGGAGGAAGAGGAGAGGAGGAGGAGAGGAGGAGGAGGAGGAGGAGGAGGAGGAGGAGGAGGAGGAGAAGGAGAAGGAGAAGGAGGAGGAGGAGGAGGAGGAGGAGGAGGCGGAGGCTCGGAGGAGCTGCCGGAGGTCGTGGAAGGCGAGCGCGGAGGCGGCACCCGTCGCGGGCCACAACCGCGGTGGCGTGCCGGACTACTGCAAGACGAGGCCAGACTCTCGATCGGTTCCTTCTCTTCTCCTGCCGCTGCTCCTCGCGAGCCTCTGCTCCTCCTCGTTCCTGCCCTCCTCCGCCCTGCCCTCCTGCCATGTGAGCGACGCAGAAAGCGGGGTCGTCTGCGCCGACATTGGCGCGCAACCTGCCCGCGTAAGGTCGCGCGTATGCGCACGCGTCTCCAATGTGGCGTGCCGCGCCAGCGGCCCGCGTGAGCCACGGCGTAAGGTCGCCATGCCATCTCGCATGACATCCCTTCGTCGCTTATGTGGCGCTTCGCGTCTGTTCCGATTCCGAGATCCCAGTCCCTTGCTTATATCCCTCATCCTACCTCTCTTCCGGGCGAGGCTACCCTCCCTCCCTCCCTCCCTGCCTACCTTGTCAGCGCCTCCTTCCCCTCATTCACCCTTTTTTGCTGGTCGGGCACAAGATGTAATTACAGCTGCCGCGTTCCTCTCTGCGATGCAAAAACCCAGAGAGCGTGCGATAACATCAAACATGTAATCTACTCACCTTTGTGCAGACTAACCGACGACCTCCTCCCCTCCCCCTCTTCCTCCTCCCCCTCCCCCTCCTCCTTCTCCTCCTCCTCCTCCTCCTCCTCCTCCTCCTCCTCCTCCTCCTCCTCCTCCCCCATCCGTAGCCATTTTGGCTCAAGTTCGAAACGCTTCCCTGGCGCTTCGAGCTTGGTCGCTGCCGAGGGGTCGGCTCAGAGCGGCCTTCTTGCGAGGTCAGGCCTCGCGGCACGTGAGCTTCAGCGCCCGTGCCTTCTGTTCGCATTTTGCGGCGCCTCCTACCAGTTTGCTGCATTGTCTTTCCCAGCATCACTCTTGTTTCCCAGTCGCGATGGCCCTCTCTGGTTCGGCTGCTGCGTCCGCTTCCCAAGACGAAGATCGCTTAGTGGACGCAGAGGGCGGCGACTCAGGCGCGGTCCCCGCCGACGGCTTCAACGGCAAACGCAAAGCGGACTTGATGGTGGACCTGATCACTCAGGGATCCGACGAAGAGATGGACGGGGAGGGCGTGCCGTCTGCCCAACCTGGATGGCTGAAGGCGCTCATCCAACCTATGAATCGTGTCTGCGCCTCGATCGGTACGATACAGCAGCAGTTGGCTGACCACGACCTCAAGTTCGCAATCATGCAGCGCCAATACGAGTCTATCCACTCTGATATTCAATCCTCAGTCGACAAGGCTCTCGACACCGCCTTGGACGCCAAGATTCGAGCAAAATTCGACGAGCTCGACCGAAAGTTCCAGTTGGCTTCTACGGTTGCCTCTTCCGTTGGTGGCAGCTCAGTCGCGGGAGGTTCTGGCGGCTCCCCTAATCGTGAAGCTGATGGGCGCCCGCGCCCGCCACAGACCGCTGGCGACAAAACTAAGGTGTGGATTGGAGGCTTCAAGAGACCCATGCTGGCCCGTGTTCTCCAACGGCACTCCGACTGGGTCAAGCAGCAGTTCCCGCATGACACGACCAAGAACGCCACGGTTCACGCAACCAATTTCTCTCAGTCATACAATTTCAAGTTCCAAGATGAGGACGAGGCTAAGAAGTTCTTAGAGGATGCCAGGACCAGGGGGCTCTTCTACCACGACACGAAGCTCGGCCAAGTCGAGTTGAGGGTCCGGCTGGACGCCCCGCCGTTCGCCCGCGCTCGGCACAAGGTGCTCGGTCAAGTCTGGCAGAGGGTCGTCGAGCACTGGAAGTCGCACAACGTCGACTTTCGCGGTCAACACTGGCAGATCGGCTGCAACGGCTTTCGCGGCTTCTTGTTCGTCACGGTCAACGACGACATCTTCGTGCTTGCCCGAATTCAGGAGCTCGACCACTCCCAGTGGTCCATCGAGCCCGAGTCCAGCCACCTCTCGCAGTTCCAGATCCCCGAGGAGAGCATGACGGAGTGGTGCAAGACAGTTTGCCCTCGTGGCTCGCTGTGACACGCTCCAAAGCAGGACAGTCAGCACAACCTGAGTGAGGGCCTGCTGTGGGAGCATTCTATGCGAGCAGCCCGACCTTCTGGGGTGAAGCGGTCTCGCCGTGGGACAACGGCGTGTGCTTCTGGCCGTGGGCTGAAACGCCTGCGCTCTTCACGAATTCGAACGCCCAGCAGCAGTGCTTCCAGCTCATCTTCGGCTTCCTCTTCTTCCTCCTCTTCTGGCTGCTCCAGGCCGTCGTCTTCTTCCAGCTCGTCGCCCTCGCCTACGCCGGGCTACCCGAGTCCGCTGGCAGCACAGCAGTTGCCTTTTCGGCCTCGCGACAAGTTTTCTATTGTGTCCTGGAACGCCCAGTCCCTTTTCGGCTCGCAGTGGTCGTCGCCACAGTTACTGAGGAAAAAAGCGCATCGGTTTCTGCATCTCGTCTCTCGCCACTCCATCGTCTGCATTCAAGAAGCCCGTGGTAGTCCACATGATCTACGACAAATTCTGAAAGAAACGGTTGATGACTTTGGGTACGGCACGTTTTGCGACGTTCCTCATTCTGAAGCTGAAACTGCCCCCGCTGGCGGTTGCATTATCATGGTTCATCCCAGTCTTCGTGCTCAATTTACCCATGTCTCTCATCATGTGCTGGTCCCTGGGCGAGCTCATATGATAAAATGTACGGGCACCTATGGTAAGATGCATGTCTTCAATATTCATATTCCGCCTGAGCAACCTAGAGCAGAGCAAAAAGATTGTCTGAGGCTAGTCAAAAGCAAGCCCCCCCCGCAGTCCAGCGCCCTGAGCTTCATCACTGGAGACTTCAATTTCGTTGCGGAAGGGGAGGCGAGTGCTCATCTTTCTGGTCGTCGGGTATACACCTCGCACGCGATGGCCCAGTTCTTTTCCAGGCTGTTTCCGAGCATGTGTGAGATCGAGCAGCCACATCCTACCCACCAGGTGCTATCGCGTCAAGATATACACATCCCCGATCGGTCCGACCCCGTTCACGGTGTTGCTCATGTAGTGTCTGTCTCTCGGTTGGATCGCATATACACTAGCATGTACACTGCTCAGCTACTCGATTATGGTCTTCACTCGTTCGTGATCGGCGAAGCCTGTGAGAAGCAGCCCCTGTCCGACCACCTGCCCGTTGTCCTGCCCTTCTCAGCCAAGCTGTTTCGGAGAGCCCAGAGCGTCCCGCGGTGGATGTCCAAGCATCCCCTGTACCCCATCATGTGCCAGGAGGTGTACGATGAGGTTGGCATCAGTTCTCTGGACCCTTTCGAGGCTCTCGAGGAAGGTAAAGATATATTGCGCGCTGGGGCCCAAAAAGTCAAACGGGAACTCGAGCGTGCTGGAGCCACAAGCACCCCCGAGTTCATCTCGTGGGCCTTGGTGGCCATGCGCATTGTCAACCAGCTTCCCCGCGATAGGACCCAAGTTGACCTGCTGGTGCGAGCGCTTCGCGCTTACCCCAAGCTCAAGGAGTTCATTAATGGCGACTCGCTCCTCTGGCTGGACTTGGCTGGGTTCCACGCTCACCTCGCCTCCCTCAACATTCGGCTTCCCGGGGATCGGCTGCAAGAGGTGGAGGAGGACGAGATCCCTGAGCCCCAGAAGCAACTCGAGAGGGTCAAGATAGGTAGCTACATGTCGTCCTGGGGCTCGGTTAGGAGGCGTATATCTCTCGCTGGGGTTTCTGATCCCTCGGGAGAGCACATCACGGACCCTGATGAGGTCTGCGCACATCTCGGGTGTTTCTGGGGCCGTGTGCATGCGCATGTTTCTCCTGATCCTGACGCTTGGCTCGAGCTTCGTCAATATGTGCGTCCACTTCCCGGGCGCATCCAGTGGACGCTCGAACGTGACGAGTTCTCAACACTCATCTACAGGAAACGAGATGCTGCGCCAGGTCCTGATGGGTCGCCATTCTCTGCCATGACCCGAGCGGGGGTTTTCGCGCACAACCTTCTGTAAAATGTGTATTGTGAGCTTCAAGCAGGCAGGCTTTCGAACCCGGACTTTAACGAAGGCGATGCAGTCTTTTTGGCAAAAGGCACCGAGCAGTCTGATCATGCTGGGCTTTTCCGATCTCCTGATAAGACAAGGCCAATAACCTTGAGCAACAGTGGTAACAAACGGATCTCGGCCGCCATCAACGCGCCTATGGGCTATGCTTGCCAACTATCTTGCGTGGAATTTCAGCGCGGCTTCGTCGAGAATCGTTCCATGAGTCAGAACCTTGTGCAGCTGGAAGGTTACGTGCTACACTGGCTGGTCCAGCATGGCTTTGTTGATGCGGGATTCATCTTGTTTGACTATGAGAGTGCTTTTCCCGCATTTGCGCACGAGTATATCTTCTGGAGTTTGGAAATGTTCGCAGTTCCTGCGCATATTCGTGCGAGTATCAAGCTGCTGTGCCACAATATTCGGGTATCTGTATCATTTGGTGGCGCCCGTGGCGGACAATTTGGCGTGAACCGTGGCATTAAACAAGGATACCCTTTATCGGGCAGTCTGTTCGCATTGGCGATCGACCCTATCCTTCGCATGCTTGCTGATCGGCTACCCGCGAGAGTCAATATTTTCTGCGCATTCGCCGACGACTTAGGAGTGGGATGCGCCGATGTCTTCACTACCCTTGCCGCCGCGTTGCCCATTCTGAACTTCGGCACTCGGGCGCCAGGCTTGAAGCTCAACCTCGCTAAGACAGTGGTCATACTTATCCTGAACGCCACCGACGGGTACATCCATCAGAAGCTGCTTGATGCTGGGTTCATGCCGTGGTCGTTTAGGGTTGTGCAGTCAGGTAAGTACCTTGGTATCATTCTTGGACAGTCAGGCCACCATGACAGCTGGATTGCACCCACCACCAAGTGCATCAGTCGCGCACGGGCCATCAAGCACTTGTCCTTGGGGCTCGCCAAGGGCATCGTGCAGTTCAACTCGGTGGGTTTCTCTGTCTTATCGCACGTCATGCAGTACTATCGCCCGTCTCCTGAGGCCCTGCGTGCTGTCGACACTGCCGTGCAAAATATAACGCCTGCCCCTCGCAGCGCTTTCTCGACGGGTATGCTCGCTGATTTAAAAAGCTTGTGGTTTCCCTGTGAGGTTAGGGACTTCCAGTGTGTTTCCCGTGCGGCTTTGTTTAGGCTGCCCTGCACCACTCCTGCCTTTTTTCGAAATTCGGGACCTCCTGGATGGTTTCAGCGATTCGGACGATTGTATTTATTTATGGCGCCATCACTCCTGGTACAAGTCTAGCATGTTCTCTCATTCGCTTGACAATTATCTCGCTCTCACTGCCATCCCTCATGTGCCCTCAGTCGCGCAGCTTCGAGTGCAAATGAAGACTGAGCGTATTCTCCGTCGTCGGCGTTCTGATCTGGCTGCCACTTGTATAGCTAGCAGAGCTGGGCACCACCTCGGTCGTCCGATGACTATGCACGATTGCATGTCGCTTACCATGGCGGTTTGCAGACTCGCCCAAGCCGCTCCTGCCTGTATTGTTGCTGGTGTTTATCGTACCATTTGCAACGCCTGGACCACGTCGGCCAGGTTCCCAGGGCCTACCCGTGCGTGCCACTTCTGTAAAGTCAGAACCTGCCCTGATTCGCTCCGTCATTATCTAGAGTGTAGCTCCGTACAGTGCATCTATCCCTTGTTGCCCCATCTGTCCGAGCGCTTTCTCAATGCCAGTGGTGCCCAGCGTGCCGCTTTCCTTCCTCTTCTGCCTGCCTCGAAATCTGAGCTGGTGTCTGCTGCTGTGTGCATCGATGTCATCTGCTCTGTTTACCACGATAGTAAGGAATCCGCACTTGTCCAGAGGATTATTCCCCTGCGTCTCATGGCTTCAGCTCGCATCAAGAAATTGATGCGTCGCTGGCCTGGGCATCAGGTGCTTCTTCGATGAGGCGCGTGGTGCTGGGGCGCCCTCCCCTCCCCCCTTCGGCTCTTGTCCGCCTGCCCTCTTGTCCCTTGCTCGCGTCTTGTCCGCTCTCTCTTCTCTTGGCCCTGTGCCCTCCTCCTCCTCCCCCCTTCCTCTGCCTCCTCTTCCTCCTCCTCCTCATCCCCGCTTTTCTTTTCTCCTCCTCCTCCTCCTCCTCCAGCCTCGCTTCCCCCTCAACACCCTGCGCCCGCACGAGGCCAGACTCGATCGACTGCAAGTGACGGCCAGCCGGCCGCGCGGCCCCGCGGCCTCGCGGCCCGCCGCGCTGCTGGCCCAGAGGGCCGTCGGCCGCTGGCAAGGTGCGCTCCCCGCTCCTCCTCGCCGGCTCCTCGCGCGCCGTCCGTGGCCGAGCGTCGGCGCACTCTGGGAGGGTGGGAGGGCGCGATCTGGGAGTCGATACTTACGATTGGGGCGTCGAAGGAACGGATGGGAGGGGATGCAGAGGGGGAGGATTATACCATGGGAGGACGAGAAGACGAGAGGGGCGAGGAGAAGGAGGAGGACGAGGAGGGTGAGGAGGAGGAGGAGGAGGAGGAGGAGGAGGAGGAGGAGG
>CAUYUJ010003100.1:25391-47902 GCA_963575745.1 Prorocentrum cordatum | reverse complement strand
GAGGAGGAGCGCTCCCAACCCTGCTCCGAGTCCTGCTCCTCCCGCTATTTGCCCTGGTCTCGTTTTTTTGTTATCTCTCTCTATCTGTGTCGTTCTCTCTTTCTCTTTGTTATGTATCTGCTTTGTTCTGTCTTACTCTATCTCATTATTTCTCTCTTTCTCTCCGTTTTTTTTGTTACAACTCTTTCTCTATCTCGTTCTTTCTCCATATCGTTATTTCTTTCTTCTTCTCTCCCTCTCTCTGTGCGTGTGTCTCACACTATTGTTTGTTTCTTCCTATCATTCTTCCTCGCTCTCTCCGTCTCTCTCTCTCTCCGCTCTTTGTGCCAGGTCGTTTCCTCCTCTGGCCATTTGGGTGATCCTCGATCCGTACAGGTTGGCCAGTAGGCCTTGCTTCACGAGGCTCGTTTCATTTCTCTTCCCTGCCTCCGCTTCGATTTACGGCTCGCCGGTTTAAACTACATGTGGGCTCGATTATCCTGTTGTTCGGCGGTCAACATGCCATCATCAGTCTGACGCTGTGGCACAGTTCGGCTTTGGTGATATGCAGCTCTTCTGGACAAGGCTCCCAGATGCTTTACGTAATATGCACACCCGTTCATTTGTGTAGCACAGATCTCAGTCTCTCTCTCTCTCTCTCTCTCTCCTTTTTTCTCTCTCTCTCTCTCTCTCCCTCCCCTCCCTCTCTCTCTCTCTCTTCCTCTCCCTCTCTGGCTGTCTACCCCTCTCCGTTGTTTTGTTCCCTGTCATCCCCCCCCCTCTCTCCCTTCTGCTCACGCGCCGCCCCGCCTTGCTCCACCACCGCCGCACCACTGACGGAGCTCGGCCGCCCACCCACACCCCCCCGCCGCCACGATCTCAACCTCACCCTCCCCTCGCCCACCCAAGCAGCCCCCCTGGGCCCGACGACGACGACGACGACGACGACGACGACGACGACGACGACGACGACGGACGACGGACGACGGACGACGGACGACGACGACGACGACGACGACGACGACGACGACGACGACGACGACGACGACGACGACGACGACGACGACGACGACGAGCGGGCCCTCGTGGGCGCCCTTGTGGGCCCCGTGGGCCTCTCTGGGGTCGGCCGCCGCTGGCCGCGCCCCGGCCCGAGCCCGCGCGGGGCCCTGGTGCACATTCCATACCTCCGTCCTCGGCGGCCAGCGAGGGGGGGGAAGTGCGAGGCAGAAGGCCTTCTCAGAAGGTTCGGACGTCCCCCCAAGCCCTCCCAGGCCGTCCCAGAAGGCCTGCTCAGAAGGGCCTGCTGAGAAGTTTCCCAAGCCTTCCCCGACTACGAAGAGCAGCTTCTCACAGGGCGCGAGGGCTCCTGAGAAGTCCCGCCGCCTCCTGGGAAGGCCTTCTCTCCTTCTCGCTTCCCCCCGCGCTCGCCGCTGAATACCTTTAGGTCGGGCATGTCCGCCTACAGGCAAATTTTGGACGAGAAATTTGACATAGCCAAAGAATGCTCCAAACGTGGTGAAAAATATTCAGAAAATCGGCCCCAGAGCATTTTTAGACTATTTTTGAATTGTCCTCCTGTAGAGGGACACGCCCGACCTAAGAATACCTCCGTACTGCCACACCACCGGCCGCTGGCCGCCGCGGCGGGCCGCCGTGGCACATGCCGCCCCGCACGGTCGCCCGCCTCGGGCGGCTGCTGGCCGCCCTGCCTGCGGCGGCCGCGCTGCGGTTCGGGCTGCCGAAGGCGAAGGCAGCCCGCCTCGCCTCCTGGTCCTTCCATCGCCTCCTCCTCCTCCTCCGCCTTTTCCTCGTCTCTCTGTCCTCGTCATTCCCCATTCTCCTCGCAGCCCCTCCCCCTCCTCCTCCTCCTCCTCCTTCCTCGTCCCCTCTCCTCCTCCTCATGCCTCCCCCTCCTCCTCGTGCCTTTATCTTCATGCCTCGTAACTCCTCCTCGTGCCTCCTCCGCATGCCTCCCCACTTCCTCATCTTCATGCCTCGCATCTCCTCCTCTTGCCTCCTCCGCATGCCTCCTCCACCTCCTCCTCCTCCTCCTCCTGCTCCTCCTCCTCCTCCTTCTGCTTCTCCCCCTTCTGCTCCTCCTCCTCCGATTCCACTGCATGCCTAGTCGTGTCGGACGAAGGGGGGGGCGGTAGGAAACGGAGGGGGGAGGTGCGACATCCGCGGCATCTGCGGCGGGACTCGGCCCCGCCGCCGGGCGCACTCCTCGATGTGCTCGGCGCCCGCGGCGCGGGGCGGCGCTGGGATAGTCAGCTACGTGCCCAGAGATCCGACGCTCCCCCAAAAAAGGGAGCGGGCGGCTCTCGGCTGATTTCGGCCTCGGGGGGCTCTCGCCGGGCCTCGGGACTGTCAAAAAACGGCCGAGGGCGAAAAACCGGCCCCGGGGAAGTGGTGCAGACCTCCGGGGGCCACGCATCGACAAACTTGGAGCAGCCGGATGTCTGGATGAGCGGATTCGCCAACCCCTTCCTTTCCTACTGGCCCAGCGACGCGTAAGAGCGAAGCTCAGACGACGGCGGAAAAGACAGCGGAGCCCAGCAGAGAATCGCCGAACGTCAGGAGAGTGAGGGCGAGAGCGAGACGCCCCCCTCGAAACAGTTGATAGTGGAGACGGCGAAATCGAGAGCGGATCGCCCCGGATATGTTCAGGTAGTTTCGCTTCCGCGTGTCGCCGGGACAGTCTCCCCCCACTTGTCGTCCGACCTGGCAGAAGCGGCTGTCACCGGATGCTTGCGAGAGGCTGCGTAGACATGCAGTCAGCCCGCATAGTAAGGATGAGCGACTTCCCAAGGTTTTCCCTGCATCCTTCCCCTTTTGGCCCAGCCCTTGGCCGCGTCCCCTGGCCGCGCCCCGCTCGCAGAGCGTCGACATGGCCCTTGCATCCTTATCGTGCGTCCTTGTTCTACGGATTGACTGTACACCTTCGGAGGTCCGCGGGGATTTCTCGGGTCGGCGCTGGACCCGCCCTTCTCGCCACCCCGCCGGGGGCGCCTCCGGAGCCGCCCCAAGCGCGCTCGCACACCAGGAGAAGGGTGCAGGGAGGGGGTCCAGCGCCGACCCGAGAAATCCGCTCGGACCTCAGAGAGTATGCGCTGCTGTGGCTGTTTGGTCCTCTGTGCCATCCATTCTGCGTCCACTCGCCCGCGTTGCATTTCAGCCCTTTCCCATCCCCGCTCGCGTCTCTTCCTCCTCCCCTCCTCCATCTCCCCTCCTTCTCCTCGCCCTCTCCTCCTCCCTTTTCCACCCTCCTTCCAAATCCTTCTGTCTCCTCCGTCCTCCCCCCTCGTCGTCGTTGTCGTCGTCGTCCTCCTCCTCCTCCTCCTAATCTTTCCCCCTCTTGCTCTTCCTGCTTCCGCCCTTCTCCTACCTCTGCTCCTCCTGCTCCACCTCCTCTGCTTCACGATTTCTTCTTCACCCCCTTCTTTCTCCTGTTTTACACATCATCCCTTTTCCTCTCCCTCTTCTCATCTCCCCTTCCCGCCATACTCCCTCCTCTCCCCTTCCGTCCTCCGCTTCGTCCCCTCTTCGTTGTCCTCTTTCTGATTTCTCCTCCTCCTACTAGTTCCCAGTTCCTGGTAGCCCATCGTGCAGCATCGATCCAAAGCACCTACCAATCTCGCGGTGGGCGTTGCCAGCCACCTTGTCCCAGGCGGACAACCCACAAACATTGTCCGGGCGTTGGAACCCATACGCCAGTCGTTTTCGAAAAAAGTTCCCACCTCCACCCTTCGTCCTCTTGGGCTATCTTGGGCCGTCTTGGAAGTCATCTTGGGGTCTCTGAGGCCCTCTTGGAGCCGTCTTGGGCCATCTTAGATGCTCTGACCGCTCGCGGGGCGCCCCGTCCAGGACCAGGGTAGGGGGTAGGGGTAGGGGTCAAGACACCCCCAGATAGCGAGCCGTCTAGCTCACTCCCACCCGCCCTCCCAACACATAAGTAACACCCGAGCCTCACCATGTTCAGCGGTCGTCTTTGGATGGGCAGTTGCTGGGAACCAACACCGAGCCCATGTGCGCGACGCTGGGGCGAGGCGCACCACGCGTGCCAGGCGCGCCACGCGCGCCAGGCACCCCTGGGGCGCGAGCGTGCTAGGCACGCCTGGCGCGCCAGATGCGCCACGTGCCTCCGCGTGCGACAGGTGTGCCGCATGTTCCAGCCGCGCCAGGTGCGCCACGTTCGGGGCACGGGCAGAGTGTGTCAGGTGCGCCTGCGCACGTGACAACACACATAGGGAAACATGTCGGCTCCTACCATCCTTGTCGAAAACCAATGCTCATCATTGTGCCTGGTGGGCCTTCGTACAGCAGGCCATACGCCACCACCCCCGCCGTCCCTGTCAAAAGCCACTTGGCAATGCTTGCGGGGTGGCCGCGCACGATCCAGGCTTAGCCGCGAGGTGCATGTTATATTGTGTTTTTGCATTTGCATTTTGAGTTTAGCCCTGCACACAGCAGGCAATATGCTGACACTCCCGCCGTCCCTGTCAACAAGCACTGAAAAGTGCTCGCGGGCCTCACGAACATGACTCCAGACTTTACCCCAAAGTGTGGTTTGTAGTGTTTTCTGACAAGGATAAGGGGTGGGGGCCCGCTTCGGGTTGGTTGCGCATTCTCCGAGTTTGGAGGCAGAGTGCGTTTTTTTTGACAGGGACGGGTGGGGTAGGGGGTTGAGCATGATTCCTGGTTGGCTGCCGGTCGCCTGGGGGAGAGGGTGTGTACTAATGGGGAACAGTGATCAAACCCCTCCCCGAAGGGGAAGAATGGGGGTTGGAAGAGGAGCCTCCCTAGACCACCTGAACCCAGAGGGCTGGTGGGATTCCCATCCCTACCCTTCGCCCTCCTCATCGGCCTTCCCCTGTCACCTCTGTTCCCCTCCTGTCTGGCCCCGCCCTCCGCCCCAGCGCCAGGGCGGCGGTGTCGCGGGCCCGGGCGGCGTCCACTGGACGCGCCCGAAGACGACGTCGGTGACTGGCGAGAGGTCCAGAGAGGTCAGCCTGCTGGCGGGGCTCGAGAGCAGCTACGCCAGCTCGGACGCCGCCGCGGACGCGCTGCACCAGGAGCAGTTCAAGGCCCCAACCCGCCCTCGTGTCCTGCCTCCAAAAGCGTCTCCACCCTCCCGCCCCCCCCCCCGTGCGGGCAATGCGCATAGCCATACCCAGGGTGCCTTGGATTATTCGGGGGAAGGGATGCCAAAAGCCTGAGACGCCGCCAGATTTTCATCCACGTCCACTGCGTTTCGGGTTCCGAAGGAAAGGGGTCCGAAAACCCGAGGCGCAGTGGATATGGATACAGAGCTTGCCCCCACCTTTGCCTCCACTCCCTCCCTTCTCCCTCCTGGTTCATCCCCCCCTTCCATCCTCCCTTCTTCCTCCCTCCTCCCTCCCTCCATCTTCCTTCGTATTTGTCAGCATTTGCTTTCGCCCGCCTCCAGCATGCTGCCCTTACATGTTGCTCACGACGAGCTGATGAAGATTCGGTGTTCACAAAAATGTGCATCCATTCCCGCGCACCGCGCGGAGGTGAGCCTGACGTGGTACGAGGCCGATGTCGCGACCTTGATGCAGCCGTGGCGCAAGCCGAAGAGGGCCAAGGCGCGCTCAGGCCGTGGATGCCCTTTGCTCCTCCCTCGTCCTTGTCTCTTGCTCATCCCTTGCGACCAGCGCGCCTGACTCTTGCAGGGACGGCGGCGTCCTGGCGACAGCAGTTTCGTTCGCTATTTCGTTCATCCTGCTCGCCCTGCTCATCTTCCGGAGGCTCTGGTTATCTTTTCTTCGACACGGACCCCGGTGGCTTCAACAACATCCGTATGGCGTTTGAGTATTTCATCGACGTCGCGAAGCGCTCCAATCGCACGCTGGTGCTTCGGTAGAGCCGCGTTGGCATCCGGTAGTCACGCCCTCCCCCCTCTTCCTCGCACTCATCCTCTCTCCCCTGTGGACTGCGAGGGAGGGCGTAGGGGAAGGGAGTGGCAAAGCTTGCATCATGCCCGTGTGCAGCAGCGGTGGGAGGCGGTGGGGTGAAGAATGGAATTAGAAAAGAGGAAGGATGAGGAACAGGAGAGTTGATGGTGGAGGTAGACGGTAATGATCGTGATTGTGATGAAGGTGGAGGTTGGGGTGGAGGTTTACGATAATGATCGTGATTGTGATTGTGACGGTGATGATCACGACAACGATGACGATGACGATGACGATCACGATGGTGATGGTGATGTTGTTGTTGATGTTGGTGATGCTGGTGATGAAGTTGATGATGTTGTTGATGATGTTGCTGCTGATTATGATGATGATGATGATGATGATCATGACGCCCAGACCCCGATGTTGAGGATTCTGATGCTGGTGACGATGTTGATGGTGGTGGGGATGATGATGTTGATGGTGGTGGGGATGCTGCGGATGATGATGGTGACAACGGCGATAGCCATGATGTTAGAAATGGTGCTGATGCGGATGCTGATGACGATGATGCTGCTGATGATGATGATGATGGTGGTGATGATGAGCATCATGATGACGATGACAAAGACGATGACGATGGAGATGATGATGATGATGATGATGATGATGATGATGATGATGATGATGGTGATGGTAGTGGTGGTGATGACAGTGGTGGTGATTGTGGTGGCGTTGATGACGATGATTATGTTGATGAAGATGAAGATGACGATGATGATGATGATGATGATGATGATGATGGTGGTGGTGGTGGTGGTGGTGGTGGTGATAGTGATGACGGTGATGATGGTGATGATGATGCTGGTGCTGGTGATGCCGATGATGCTTTTGGTGGTGGCGGGAGTGATGATGAGGATGGTGGTGGTGGTTGTCATGGTGCCGATGGTGATCGTAATACTACTGTTGATGCTGAGGCCGATGCTGACGATGATGATGCTACTGATGATGATGCTGATGAGGATGAGGATGGGGATGGGCATGACGATGATGACGATGATGCTGATGATGATTATGGATGGTGGTGGTGGTGATGATGATGGTGGTGGTGGTGGCGTTGATCGTCTTGATTATGATGATGATGCTGATGGTGGTGGTGGTGGCGTTGGTGGTGATGCCGATGACGCTTTTGGTGGTGGCGGGAATGATGATGAGGATGTTGGTGATGGTTGTCACGGTGACGACGGTATTAGTAGTATTGATGGTGATGATGTTGATGTTGTTGATGATGATGACGATGATTGTGATGATGACGGTGGTGGTGGTCATGGTAGTGGTGATCTGATGAGGAGATGATGATGATTATGATGATGATTTCATGATTGTGTTGATGATGATGATGATGGTGATGATGATGATGATGATCATGATGATGTTGATGGTGATGATGATGATGATGGCGATGATGATGATGATGATGATGATGATGATGATGATGATGATGCTGGTGATGATGATGGTGATGATGATGATGATGATGATGATGATGATGATGATGACGGTGGTGATGGTGGCGTCGGTGGTGATGCCGATGCTGCTGTTGGTGTTGGCGGGAATGATGATCAGGCTAGTGTTGGTGGTTGTCATGATGTCGATTGTGATAGTATTAATGATGATGATTATGATGCTGCTTATGATGATTGTCGTGATGGTGATGGTGATGGTGGTGATGATGATGCTGCTGATGATGATGACGATGAGGATGAGGATGAGGATGATGATGGGCATGATGCTCAAGAGGAAAAGGAGGACGAGAGTGAGAAGGACGGATGATGGTGAGGAGCAGGCCGAAGAGCAGCAGCAGGCGGAGATGATCGTCGGACTGGTCGGTGCAGGGAGGGCCTCCAGGGCCCCCGTCGCTCATCGTCGTCGTCGTCGTCGTCGTTGTCGGGTCTGGGGGGTGGGCGGCCGAGCTCTGTCCGTGGTGCGGCAGTGGTGGAGCAAGGCGAACTGGCTGGTACAGGGAGGGCCTCCAGGGCCCCCCGTCGCTCGTCGGTGTTGTCGTCGTCGTCGTTCCAGTCCTCCTCGCTTCGTCCTCCTGCTAATTTCTGCGACAAACCTCACAACAGTTCAGCATGGCAGAGCAAAGTCATGTGTACACACCTTCGCGGAACATCTCCTGCCAGGCCGGCCGGCCGGCCGAGGCTTGTGGTTTTGTGTTGAAGCCTTCTCCGGAAGATCTGGGCAGTCCGACTGTTCGTTCGCGATCTCGTTGGGCAGCTGGCTGAACACGCGTATCATGCCAAGTAAAGACCGCCGCAGAATGGCTGGGTGACCTGGTTCGATCGGGTCAAACAGCGCCTCATCGTCAAAACATCTGAGCTGTTGCGAATCCCAACGATTCAAGATGGCCGACCGCTGGGCGGAACAACGCCGAAAGAGGGGGGAGCAAGACTTGAAGCAACTTTTTGCAGCAACCCGCGTGCGGCATTACCCCTGCGCATATACAGAGCAAGGTTGTGCTGCTCCTTTTCCTCCTCCTCCTCTTCCGATTCCTCTTCTTTCCCCCATCTTCTCCCCAATCTCTTCTCCACTTTCTCGTCATTCCCTCCCCCCCTCTTCATCCCCTCCTCCTCCTCCTCCTCCTCCTCCTCCTCCTCCTCCTCCTCCTCCTCCTCCTCCTCCTCCTCTTTCTCTTCCTCCGCCATCCGCCTCCTCCTCCTCCAGGTGCTCCCGCCGCCGGAGGGGTGGTACCTTGTGGACTGGGGTCCCACGCAGTCGCATGCTAGCAACTACGAGGCGGGCATGGCGGGATGTGCCACCTCCCTTGGAGGCCAGGAGGAGTATGGTCGGAAATTTTTGGATAGCGTGTCGCGCCACCGATTCTTCCCCACCACGTTTCGGCGCGACACGCTCTCCGCTTCCCGGTCCCCTGACGCCAACGTTCCGAGCCTCTCCGAGCCTCCCGCCTCGCGGAGCGGAGCGACACGCCATCCGCTCGCTTGGCGACACGCTAAGCAACAGTTCCCGACCGTACACAATCGAAAGAGAGCCTGAGGGGCAGCGCTGCATGATTGCTCGAGGCTCTAGGCCTGCCAGATGGGGTCCGAGTAGATGGTGTCGGAGGATCGCGCCGCATCGCCGATGCATCGTCGGTGCGGTTCGATGTTGAGCTCGATTTGCTTCACGTCGACGTCGCCGATCATCGCCCACGTCGGCGATGCATCGCCGGCGATGCGGCGCGATCCTCCGATCCCATCTATTCCGACCCCGTCTGGGAGGCCTGTAATAGCACACGTGAGCCGTGGGTCAACATCACAGGGGGCGTGCCTGGGTGTGGGTTGCGGGCGCCGCAGGAAGCCGAGCATCGGGATGACCGACAATGGTACGAAAAGAATGGGCACAAAGACCGACAGCAGTTCCTGTTCATTTTGAACAGGACTCGCTGTCCACGCCGCCGCGGCCTGTGTCTATTTGAAACAGAAGGCCGCCTGCCCAACAGCGGCCGCTGTTGGTTCGGGACATCATTTGCTGTTGGGCATTGTGCCCGTTCTTTCCGTACCCATTTCGGGCGTCAAAGAGCACGGCACGGCACGGCAAGGCGCGAGGGCACGGCGTGGTGCTGCACGGCACGTCGGTCGCATTCCAGAGCCTGGGCGCGGCACGGGACGGCACGAGGCATGCAGGCACGGCTCTGTCGGGCACGGCACGGCACGGCATGCTTTTCGCACTCGCGGCGCCTTTCTCGTCTTCTACGGGCTGGGGGATATGTTTCCCTATGCAGTATCGAAGCCTAAATCTCCTCCTGCTCCTTCTTTCTGTTCTCTCTCTCTCTCTCTCCCCTCCTATTCCCCTGCGCGACTCAGGAAAAGGCGGTAGTGTGTAACTGTCATGCTCTTTTGCTTGATCTGCGGCCTCCTGCTCCGTGGCACCTGCGCGAAACAAATCTGCTGAACTGATACAATATTGCTTGTGCATGAGACGCGCGGCGCTGGCCGTCCGTCTGGGGAGCCTTCCATTTCTGGGTCACATCGTTGCTGGCCCGCTGTCGTACCCCAGAGCTTGGGCAGAGCTTGTTACCGTGGAAACTCCGCGGACGACCTGCATGCACCGTTCCGTGTTGGCGTCTCTCGAGGCGTCGCCGTTCTTCGATTCGGACATGGCGCGTTGTACGGATTGTCGGCCGTCAGAGCCGAAAACGTATGTTCCGTACTGCGCTGGAGCGAGGCCTGAGGGGAGTTCCAAGCATGGCACGGTGATTGAGCGCTGTTCTCGCAGAAAAACGAAGCCCGGTGCATCTTCGGCGTTTCTTGGGCCGTCTTGGGCTCTCTTGGACCATCTTGGCGATCTTGGAGTCATCATGGGACCATCTTGGGGAAATCTCAGGCTCTCTTGGGGCCGTCCTGGCCGTCATGGAAGCGTCTTGGCCGTGATGGAGGCCGTATTGAGGCAATGCTGACCGAAGAAGCCGACTCGAGGGGCACTCCGGCGCAATGGGCCGAAGCCTCAGGGGCAGTCCTGGTGGAAAAGGGCCAAAACCAAGCCGCAAGAAATTCAGCACGGCAGGCACCCCTGTGATAAATAAACAGGGGGCGGCGGATCGAAGACGCCTCCGGCGAATCAGCGTTGCCCCCTGCCTTTCTGGAAGCGCCTAAGTGGCCGAACGTTGAGGCCAGACCTGCCAAGCTATCGGACCATGTGTTCCCCGAATCGGTTTGGAAAGCCTTCGGGGAACACGTGGGCATCTTGGAGGTCATCTTGGCCGCCTGGAGGCCATTTTGACCCTTTCGGGCCTTCTTGGAGGACGTCTTGGAGGGCTCTTGGGCAGTCTTGGAGGCCATCTTGAGCGTCTTGGAGGCCTCTTCGGTGGTTTTGGGGGCCTCTTGGGGCCGTCTTGGGCCTCTTGGGCGATCTTTGGGGGCACTTGGGCCGTCTCGGGCCGTCGGAAGGCCGACAGAAAGCAAATGCCACAATCCTTCAAAAACTCATGGGAAATCATTGATTTGGCATTTTCGGGCCTTCCTGGAGGCCCTCTTGGAGGCCTCTTGGGCCGTCTTGGGCCAGCTTCGAGTAATCTTCGGCTGGCTTGGTGGGCTCCTGGTCCGTCCGACGCCGTCGGAAGCCGTTTGGAGGCCTCTCTGGGCCGACTTGGGGCCCTCTTGGAATGCTCCAGGGCCGCCTTGGAGGCGATCTTGGGCGTCTTAAAAGCCTCCTGGGCCGTCTTGGGGGCCTCTTGGGGCCGTCTTGGGGGCCTCTTGAGCCGTTCTGGGGCCATCTTGGAGGCCTCGGGAGCGATCCTGGGGCGATCTATGGGGGCTCTTGGGCCGTCTCGGGCCGTCGGAAGGCCGAACATCCTTCGAGAACCTACGGAACATTCGTGTTTTGGGCCTTTTTCTGGCCTTCCTGGAGGCCCTTTTGGAGGCCTCTTGGGCCGTCTTGGGCCAGCTTCGAGCCAACTTCGGCCATCTTGGTGGGCTCCTGGCCCGTCTGACGCCGTCGGACGCCGTTTGGGGGGGGCCCTTTTGGGGTGCTCCAGGGTCGTCTTAGATGCCATCTTGGGCGTCTTGGAGGCCTCGTGGGTCGTCTTTGTGCCCTCTTGGGGCCGTCGTGGGGGCCTCTTAGGCAGTCCTGAGGCCGTCTTGTAGGCCTCTTGGGTGCTGTGGGGCTTGGAGGCCTCTGGGAAGCCTCTTGGGCCGTCTTCGGCCGTCTTGGACTCTGGGGCCGTATGGGAGGCCGTCTTGGACCATCTTGGGCGGACTTGGAGGCCATCTTGGACCATCTTGGAGGCCATCTTGGGCCAACGTGGCCATCTTGGAGACTATCGTGGGCCATCTTGAGCAACAAATCTGAGAACTCCGGGCCTTCCGGGTGGCCGGCGGGACAGGCCGAAGTCCCAGGGGGAGTTTTTCTTGGAAAGATAACCAAGATCAAAACCGTAATAATTTTGCACGCCAGGCACCCCTCTTGCAAGCAACAGGGGGCGGCGGATCGAAGACGCCTCCGGCGAATCACCGCTGCCCCCTGCCTTTCTGGAAGCGCCTAAGTGGCCGAACGTTGAGGCCAGACCTGCCAAGCTATCGGACCATGTGTTCCCCGAATCGGTTTGGAAAGCCTTCGGGGAACACGTGGGCATCTTGGAGGTCATCTTGGCCGCTGGAGGCCATTTTGACCCTTTCGGGCCTTCTTGGAGGACGTCTTGGAGGGCTCTTGGGCCGTCTTGGAGGCATCTTGAGCGTCTTGGAGCCTCTTCGGCCGTTTTGGGGGCCTCTTGGGCCGTCTTGGCCTCTTGGGCGATCTTTGGGGGCACTTGGGCCGTCTCGGGCCGTCGGAAGGCCGACAGAAAGCAAATGCCACAATCCTTCAAAAACTCATGGGAAATCATTGATTTGGCATTTTCGGGCCTTCCTGGAGGCCCTCTTGGAGGCCTCTTGGGCCGTCTTGGGCCAGCTTCGAGCAATCTTCGGCTGGCTTGGTGGGCTCCTGGTCCGTCCGACGCCGTCGGAAGCCGTTTGGAGGCCTCTCTGGGCCGACTTGGGGCCCTCTTGGAATGCTCCAGGGCCGCCTTGGAGGCGATCTTGGGCGTCTTAAAAGCCTCCTGGGCCGTCTTGGGGGCCCCTTGGGGCCGTCTTGGGGGCCTCTTGGGCCGTTCTGGGGCCATCTTGGAGGCCTCGGGAGCGATCCTTGGGCGATCTTTGGGGGCTCTTGGGCCGTCTCGGGCCGTCGGAAGGCTGGCCGAAACGAAGCAAATGTCACAATCCTTCGAACACCTGAGGAACATGAGTGTTTTTGGCCTTCTCTTGCCGTCCTGGAGGCCCTCTTGGAGGCCTCTTGGGCCGTCTTGGGCCGGCTTCGAGCTAATTTCGGCCATCTTGGTGGGCTCCTGGCCCGTCTGACGCCATCGGACGCCGTTTGGGGGGTCTTTCTGGACCGACTTGGGGTCCTCTTG
Organism: Prorocentrum cordatum; assembly: GCA_963575745.1. Lineage (NCBI taxonomy): Eukaryota > Dinophyceae > Prorocentrales > Prorocentraceae > Prorocentrum > Prorocentrum cordatum. The sequence continues at coordinate 35,065 of CAUYUJ010003100.1, read as the reverse complement.
GGGTGCTCCAGGGCCGTCTTGGAGGCCATCTTGGGCGTCTTGGAGGCCTCTCGGGTCGTCTTTGTGCCCTCTTGGGGCCGTCGTGGGGGCCTCGTGGGCAGTCCTGAGGCCATCTTGGAGGCCTCCCGGGCGCTGTGGGGGCGATCTTGGGGGCCTGTTGGGCCGTCTTGGGTCGTCGGTAAGCCGAGAAGAAGCGAATGCGACAATCCTTCAAACACCTAAGGAAAATCAATGATTTTGGCCTCTTTGGGCCCTCCTGGAGGACCTCTTGGAGGTCTCTTGGGCCGTCTTGGAGGCCTCTGGGGGGCCTCTTGGGCCCATCTAAGGCCGTCCTGGGTGCATCTTGGGCCGTCTTGGAGGCATCTTAGGGCCATCTTAGCCGTCTTGGAGGCCATCCTTGCCGTCTTGGAGGCATCTTGGAGGCCATCTTGCTTGGCCGTCTTGGAGGCCATCTTGGGCGTCTTGGGGGTCTCTTGGGCCGTCTTGGGGCCCTCTTGGGGCCGTCTTGGGGGCCTCTTGGGCCGTCCTGGGGCCATCTTGGAGGCCTCTTGGGCGATCTTGGGGCGACCTTGGGGGCCTCTTGGGCGTCTTGGGCCGTCGGACATCCGAAAAGGCGCAAATGCCAAAATCCCAAAACACCTAAGGAAAATCAATGATTTTGGCCTCCTCGGGCCCTCCTTGAGAACCTCTTGGGGGCCTCTTGGGCTGTATCGGAGGCATCTTGGGGGCCTCTGGGGCAGTCTTGGGCCATCTTGATGCCATCTTAGGCGGTCGGAGCCATCTTAGCCGTCATGGAGGCCATCTTGGCCGTCTTGGATGCATCTTGGATGCCATCTTGGGCTGTCTTGTAGCCATCTGGAGAGAAACATCCTTGGCAACCGGGTCCGGGCAATCCTCCCGGGACCCCGGCGGGACGGGCCGAAGCCTCAGGGGGAGTTCCTTTGGAAAAGAACCAAAATCAAAACCGAAATAGTCTGGCACGCCAGGCACCCCTGCGATGAATCGACAGGGGGCGGCGGATCCGAGTGGCCTTCGGCCCATCCCGCCACCGTGCCTGGGTCGTGGGTCAGAGGCCTTTTGATTGTTCTTTGGGAGCTCGTGGGGTCTCTTGGGGACCTCTTGGAAGCAGTTTTGCGGCCTCTGGAAGGCCGTCTTGTGGTCTCTTGGAGCTTCGGTTGGGCCTCTTGGGGGCCTCTTCGGGGCCTCTTGGGCCGCTTGGGCGATTCTTGGGGCCTTTTGGAAGCCTTTTTAGGCCTCCGAGGGCCCTATAGAGAAAGAGCCCTGAAATTTTCAGTTCGTGGTCCCACCTTGGGTCCGTCATGAGGCCGTCTTGGGGGCCTCTTGGGCCGTCTTGCGCGCCTCTGGGGCCGCCTTGGGGCTGTCTTGAGCCGTCTTGGCGTTCTCTGGGGGGCCTCTTGGGGCGGTCTTGGAGGCCTCTTAGGGCCATCTTGGAGCGTCGGAGAGCCTAAATGGTGAGAAGGCCACTCTCGAACACCTAAGGGACATCTATGAGTTTTGCCTCTCTGGACCCTCTCGTGAGGTCCTTGGAGGCTTCTTGGTGCGTCTTGGACGCTTCTTGGGCCGTCTGGGGACCGTCTCGGGCGTCTTGGAACGATCATTGGGCGTCTCGGGGGCCGTCCAGGGGCCTTCTTGGGGCCCTCTTGGTCCATCCTGGGGCCCTCTCGGGCCCCATTTAGTAGTGCGAGAAGATGCCCATGAGCCCAGGAAGACCGCGCCAAGCCCAAGATGATTTGAGAATTCGGGGTCCAGGCCCTCAAGAATCTCCGCAGGAGTGAGGACTGAGGCTGAAGGGATGAGGCAAAGGACCTGAGGACACGCCAACTTCGTGCCCAGCGGCACGGTGGCGGATTCAAGCGAATTGGATCCGCCAGGCTTCCGCGCCAAGAAGTTGGATCCAGGTCACAGGATAATTTGATCCACGTGACTCTCGCACACACTTGATGAGATCTAACTGGGCCCATGCTGTTCCATGCGAGGCGAGCAACTTTCAGCCCGTGTGTGTGTGTGTGTGTGGTTCAAGCTACGCGGTGTAAGCTCTGTGGTCGAAGCCAGGTGGTGCAAACCCGCATCGCCTCGCCCTCCCGAACATGCGCGACCCGCTGCAAGCCGGTGTTGGCCCGTGGGCTGGCGTTGGGAGAACAGTTTGCCGAGCTCGTAAAACTTGGGCACGGCACGGCACGGGTCTCACGCTGCTTAGGGCGCCGCACGGCACGGCACGCGGGCACGGTGCGGCCGCGCACGCGGGCTCGCATTCCAGAGCCTCGTCACGCCACGCCACGGCGCCTGGTCTGCACTCTGGGAAGTGAGGCGCGGCACGGCACGCGGGCCCGGCACGTGCGTCGCATTCTCAGAGCGTGGGCGCGGCACTCGCATGCCAGGACCCAAGCATGATCGGCACGGGGCACGAAGGATAGGAATGAAGAGACATGCGACGAGGAAAAAGAAGAAGAAGAGGACGAGGAGGAGAGAGGATCTCGCTTTGAGGGTGGGGATGCTGATGATTGAAGATGATGGTGCTGGTGATTGTGATACTGATGATGATGATGATGATGATGATGATGATGATGATGATGATGATGATTCTGATGATGATGATGGTGATGGTGATGGTGATGGTGATGATGATGACGATGATTATGATGATGCTGATGATGATGATGATGACGAGGATGGCGAAGGTGGTGGTGACGGTGATGATGATACTGATGATACTGATGATGCTGATGATGGTTATGCTGATGATGACGATAACGACAATGGCGATTATGATGATGATCTAATGATGATGTTGATGATGCGGATGATGCTGATGCTGTTGCTGATGATGATGATGATGATGATGATGATGATGATGATGATGATGATGATGATGATCATGATGCCGATATCTGCGATGACGATGCTGATACTGATGATGAGGATGATGATGCTTATGGTGTTGATGATGTTGATGATGTTGATCGTGATGCTGATGATGACGATGATGACGCTGATGACGATGATGCTTCTTGGTATGATGCGTGTGATGATGCTGTGAGTGTGTGGCTGAATTGTTCGATGACTGCTGGGGTGATGATGCTGATGCTGATGATGATGATGCTGCTGTTGATGATGATGATGATGATGCTGATCCTGATGCTGATATCTGCGATGACAATGCTGATAATGATGAGGATGATGATGCGTATGGTGTTGATGATGTTCAGGATGTTGACCGTGATGCTGATGATGACGATGATGACGATGATGATGATGATGATGATGATGATGATGATGATGCTTCTTGGTATGATGCGTGTGATGATGCTGTGAGTGTGTGGCTGAAATATTCGATGACTGATGGGGTGATGATGCTGATGCTGATGATGATGATGCTGATGATGCTGACGATGATGGTGATGGTGGTGGTGGTGATGATGCTGCTGCTGATAATGATGATGACGAGTAGCAGGGAGTAGGAGGAGGCGAGTGGAGATTGAGGAATGAGAGGAGGATGGAGGAGGATTGAGCAGGAGGGGTAGGACGGCGACAAGGATGACGAGGGACGAAGAGGCAACAAGAAGATGGAGTCGGAACTCCTCCCCCTTCTTCTCTTTCATTTCTTCCCCTCTCACTTTCCTACCTCTTTCCTCCATCCCCTTCCTCCTTCCATCCTGTTCCTCTCTTTTACTCCCTTCGTTATTTGTTCCCTCCCTGTTCCTCCGTCTTTCTTTTCTCCTTCCTGCCCCTTCTCCCTCCTCTCACCATCCGCCTCCCTCATTCCTCCTTCCTCCTTTCTCTCCTCCTCCCTCCTCTCCTGTCTTCTCTTGCGTTCTCCTTCTTCTTCTGGTCATGTTTCTTCTTCTTCTTCTTCTTCCTCATCCTCGTCCTTCATTCCTCCGTCCTTCTCCCTTCTTTCATGTTCGTCCCGTTCCTCCCGTCATCCTGGTCCGTGACCCTCCTGCCCCTCCCTCCTTCCCTCCCCCATCCTCGTCCTCGGCAGCATTCTCACCTCCATCCTCAATCCTGGCGTCCTTTGCCATAACTGTCTCTCTCTTCTCCTCTCTGTCCCCAGTCTGTCCAGGGCCTGGAGAGTGTGAGGGCGAACGGACTAGGATGTGCTCTCCGCCTTGCTCAATGAGATCCCCTCAAGCAAACATCTACATGAACCTTTCAGTAAATCCCATGTCGTCCACAGCAGCTGGCAGGACCCCCCCAAAATCTCCTCATCACTTCTTCTCCTTCCTCTCTTCCTCCTCATCCTCATCCTCCTCCCTCCTCATCCGTCTCCCTCCTCACTCCTCCTTCCTCCTCCTCTCTCATCCTCCTCATAATCATCCTTCCTCCTTCTCCTCCCCCTCCCTCTCTTCCCCCTCTTCTCTCCTCCTCCTAATCATCCTTTCCCCTCTCCCCCCTTCTCCTTCCCCTCCTCCTCCTCCTCTTCCTCCTCCTCCTTCTCAATCCTCCTCCTCCTCCTCCTCCTCCTCCTCAATCCTCCTCCCTCTCCCTCTTGCTGGGCTTCGGAGGGGCGGGAGAGGCGCCGCGCAGACTCCTGCCCGCAGCCCCCCCGGCGAGGGCAAGCACTGGATCAAGGGGGGCGGCCGTTCCTCGTACGCCGACTTCTGGGACATCGAGTCGCTTCGATCCGAGGCCCGGGGGGGGGAGGAGAATCACACCTAGGAAAAAGCATCCCGCCCCCGATCATTGGCGTTTGCTAAACTCGGAGGAGGAAAGGTAAGCGTACCTCTACCCTTCGCCCGTTTCACCTCCTTTTTTGGCTTCCTGGGAGGTCATCGTCACCACCGCTGGATTCGCCTCGAAATCTTGGTCAGAACGCACTCTGGGAAAGGTCCAGGGAGTAGCGGTATCGGTACTTTTTGGTCTCCCCATGAACGGCCCTGGGCGTTCATTGAACAGCCTTGCCCTGTTCGATTCTTTCCTTGGGTGCGTTTTCTGAACGGCTTCGCTTGTCGGGGTGCTTACCATGGGGGGGGATTCTCTGCGCTCTAGAAAACGACAAAGACTTGAGAACAGGAAGCGCACCACCACCACCACCACCACCATCACCACCACCACCACCACCACCACCACCACCACCACCACCACCACCACCACCACCACCACCACCACCACCACCACCACGACCACCACCACCACCACCACCACCACCACCACCACCACCACCACCACCACCACATGGGGGGTCCAGGAGGAGCTTCTGTGCGGGACGCGTGTCTTGTGCACGATGTCTTGCGAATATACACCACCACCGCCCCTGACCACTCTCTGCCTCACTCCTTCGGGTGGTGGTGGTGGTGGTGGAGGTGGTGCGATTCCCTCTCCCTGAGAGATGCCCAGGGTTCCTGGCGTCTCAATTTTTCTGAGCTGGGCGTTTTCGCCCGGCTTCGGAGCCCCGGAGCCTCACATGTCGATCCGACGTGTAACATGGCGCGGGAAGATAGGGTCTAGGGCTTTGGTCGTGATGTGTTTACCATGCTTCATGTTTTTTCGCGCCGTGGGATCTCAGGGAGGCCCAGGGGGGAGAGGTGGAGCTCCCAGGTAGCGGAGTCAAGTCGTTCCTGGCCAGCAGACCCCTCTCGCCTGGGAGTGGCCGCTGCCTCAGACAGCGGGCCGTACCTCGGGGGAGCCGCCCCGTTGCGGGGGCGGCGGAGGAGTCCCGCCGGCCCCCGACCACCGAGCGCCCGCGGGAGAGGCCCGCGCGCGGGGGGGTCGGAGGATCGCGCCGCATCGGCGATGCATCGCCGATGCGGATCGATGTGGAGCTCGACTAGCTCCACGCTGGCGTCGCCGATGCATCGCCGATGTCGCCGGTGCATCGCCGGTGCATCGCCGATGCATCGCCGGTGCATCGGCGATGTGGCGGGATGCTCCGGCCCCATCTACTCCGACCCCATCTAGGAGGCCTCTGGGAGAGGAGGAAGGGTGGGGGCAGGAGCTCCTCCTGGGAGCAGGGGCGAGGAGGCGAGAAGCGGAGGGGTAATCAAGTCGCGCTTCGCGCATGGCGGCTTGGGCTGGAGAGGCGCCCCTCTCCAGCGCGGCGGCGCGAGGGAGCGAGGGACCGCGAGGTTGAGGCGACCCAGAAGCACGGACTCGGGTCCGTGGATTCGCGGCGGGGCCCGCTTCCATGCGAAGTCGGCGTGCTCCGTCGCCACGTGAGGCCGCACTGGAGGGCAGCTTCACCGAGGGCCCTGGCGCCCGCGCGCCAGATCCACGGATGCGCAGTCCACGTCAGCGTGTGCCCGGTCGTGGCGCCAGCGCCGCCCCCGTCGGTCTGCCGCAGGTGGCCGAGCCCAGCGGCTCCGCGCGGAGGGGCCGGGTGGCGGCTTCGGCCGCAAAGCACAGGAGCCTGGTGTGCCCTGTTGATTGCGTTTTCAGCGTCGGTTAGCTGTTAGCGTCTGGGAGTTCAAAAGATAGCGCCGACGCTTGCGTCGATTCGCGTCGATTTAGCGTCGACCAGCATCGCTCAGCGTCGATTCGCACGAGCCGACAATATGGTATGGCAGGCTCCCATGAGTTGTCACCGAATGCAGCTGTGGGAGGCCTTCGGCGCTCTCACACGGCATCTACGGCGGGAGCCTGCGCTTCTGGGAGCAGCTCCAGCAGAGGGGCTCAGCGAGCCATTGGTTGAGCAGGGGCGCGCGAAGCTCAAAGCAGCTGGGCCGCACAGGAGGAGCGCTCCTCTCGGGGCGCGCGCTGGGGCGCGGGCGTCGTGCATTCTGGCGGCGGCGGCGCCGCTCCCAGGCCTCAATGACCTGGTGGACACGGCTCCCTCGTGCTGTCTGATGCCAGGCAGCTCCTCGAGCACATCGTCAGAGACCAGCAGCAGATGCGCACATACGCGGTCACCTTCCGCTGGCATGCGTTCGGGCGCGAGCACTCGTGCAGGCGGGATCGCAGAGTGCGTACGTGTACGCGTGTCTTTACTCGCTCACATCATTCATGGCGGTGTTGATGGCTGGGCTGTGCTGTTCTTGTGCTGGTGGTCGTGCTGACAGTGATTGTGCTGATGATGGTCCACGGTCCGTGGCCCCGGATCATCGGGCAGCGGCGGCCGCTCCTTGCCCTGGCAGGGGCAGCAGCAAGGGCAAGAGACGGCACAGCCGTCCCCCGACAGACCGCTGAGGGTCTGAGGCCGCGGCGCAGGCGGCTGGCCTACCGCAGGGCGCTCTTTGCCGCGGCTTCGTATGCCGCTGTCGTCTCCCGCCGCTTCTACTCTGCTCTGCGCTTCCTGGACTGCGGCTCCTCTGACGTGGCCACGCCTTGATCCTGGATCTTGATCCTTGACCCCGCCCCTCCTTCCCCTCCTTCTCTGCCTCCTCCTCCTCCTCCTCCACCTCCTCCTCCACCTCCTCGTCCTGCCCCTCCCTTCTCCTCCTGCCTCTCCCCTATCCCCCTATCCCCCATCCCCCTCCTCCGCCCCCTCCCCCTCCTCCCTCTCCTCCTCCTCCTCCTTCTCCTCCTCCTTCTCCTCCTCCCCTGCTTCTTCTTCCTCCTCCTCCTCCTCCTCCTCCTTCCTCCTCCTCCTCCTCTTCTCCTCCTCCTCTCCTCCTCCTCCTCCCTCCTCCTCCTCCTCCTCCTCCTCCTCCTCCTCCTCCTCCTCCTCCTCCTCTTCCCCGAATCTCCAGAGGCCGCCACCCGTGCCCCCAAGGAGCCCCCAAGGCCGTCGCGTTGGCCCAGAGGGCCTTCGCTGGGACGGTCTCGAGGTCGAGGCCCTCGGGAAGGGCCGCGGGTGGTGGTGCCTCCTCGTAGGCGTAGGGCGGGACACGGCGTCCCACGGCTCCTACTCCTCCTCCTCCTCCTCCTCCTCCTCCTCCTCCTCCTCCTCCTCCTCCTCCACCTCCTCCTCACTCCCCTCCTCCTCCTTCCTCCTCCTCCTCTCCTCCTCCTCCTCCTCCTCCTCCTCCCCCTCCTCCTTCTCTTCCTCCTCCTGGCCCTCCTCCACCTCTTCCCTTCCCACCCGGTCCTCCGCCGCCTCGTCGTCTTCCTCGTCCTCCTGCTTGCAGGTGGACGTCATCACCGCGCAGGATCGCACCCGTGCCAGGGGAGGATGCGGAGGATGCGGAGGAGTAAGAGGACAAGGCTGCGGATGCGGAAGAGGAGGATGAGGAGGAGGAGGAGGAGGAGGAGGAGGAGGAGGAGGAAGCGGAGGCGGAGGCGGAGCGGAGAGGTGGAGAGGAAGCGGAGGAAGCGGAGGAGGAGGAGAGGAGGAAGGAGGTGGGAGGAGAGGATGAGGAGGAGGAGGGAGGAGGATGAGGAGGAGAGATGAGGAGGAGGAGGAGGAGGAGGAGGAGGAGGAGGAGGACGAGCAGGCTGCGGCTGCGGATGCGGAAGAGCAGGGTCTCATCAGGCGCGGCCCCAAGCGTGCAGGCACAGCCAGGCGGCTCGGGCACAAGCCCGACCGAGGGAAAAAGGGCCCGAGCACCGCCCCAAAGGGGAGTGCCAGCAGGCGCAGCCAGGGGCCTACAAACCGTCCGCAGCCTCGTCCACGACTACCAGGTCTCCGACCAGGCTGTCGAGGACGAAGTCCGCGAACGGCCGAGGCCTAACCTGGCCGCTGGCCAAGGGCAGAGGAAGACCAGTACGCCGGGTGCTTGCCCTCCCACAGGCGATCCACGCGGGGCCGCGTCTGTGGGGGCACAATCCCGAGGCAAGGCTGCGCGAGGAGCTGAGCGTTCTCACTCGAGTGCGCTCCGCACCTCGCGCAGAAAAGGAAAGGGCCCACGCACCATACGCGGTGGCCACCTCCTGGGCAGCACGCCGCAGGCGTGTAGCCATCACGCGTCTTGGCGACGCGGAAACAGCGGCATCAGCGGAAGCCCTTGCCGCACGGCACAGGCCCGTGCGCGCCAGCGGGCAGCACCACGTCTGCCGTCAGCGCGGGGGCAGTCCCCCTGCGCCGAACACTTTGCAGGTGGCCGTGTCGCGGCGCATCCTGCTGGCTGGGGTCCGCTGAGCGCAGCACCCGAGCCAAAAACTTGGCGACAAGGGTCACCAGGTGAAAGGTGCGCCATCGCGGCACTGTCCGTGGGGTGGAGGGCTGCATCTTGTCGGGCGCCGAGGTCGGCGTAGTGATTCCCCCAGAGCTTGATCAGGCCACGCTCGACGGCACTGTCGTGACAGCGTCGAGCGTGGCCTTTGACCTTCACAATCGTGACGTCGCCACCTAGGTCGTCCACGCGATCCCAGATGCGCGTCCAGAGGTCGGCTGCCTCGCACTGGGCTCCAGTGGTCTCGGCGCGTCCGCGCTCGAAGCTGGAAACCACCCAGGCGCAGTCCGAGTTGAAGCAGTAGGGCCCCAAGGCCACGTGCGTCAGATACATGAGGAGGGCGAAGGCCTCCGCAAGATCTGACGCCTGGTGCGGCCCTGGGAGCGGGCCGCAAATGGAGGCGGTCAGGCATCCTTGCCCGTCCACCTGGACAACCGACCAGCCCGCTCTACTGAGTCGGGGGTCTCCCTGTACTGGCGTGGTACACGAGCCGTCACCGAAGGCCTCGCCTTCGATGCTACCAGGGCCAGGCCGCTTGAGCTACTAAACGAGGAGGGAGGGCGCGGGGTAAGGGACAGAGGGGCGAGAGTCGGGGACCAGGGCATGCCTCCAGAGGGCCCAGGTCAAGTGCACCCCGAGGTCCCGCCAGAGGGGGAGGAGGAGGAG
>CAUYUJ010003100.1:5000-25291 GCA_963575745.1 Prorocentrum cordatum | reverse complement strand
GAGGAGGAGGAGGATGATGAGGAACAGGACGAGGAGGAGGAAGGGAAGGAGGAAGAGGAGGAGGAGGAGGAGGAGGAGGAGGAGGAGGAGGAGGAGGAGGAGGGGGCGGGGGCGGTTGAGGGGGGGGGGTGAGGGGGAGATGGATGGGGATGATGATGATGATGATGATGATGATGACGATGATGATGATGATGATGATGATGATGATGATGATGATGATGATGATGATGATAATGATGATACTGATGATGATGATGATGCTGATGATGATGATGATGCTGATGCTGATGATGCTGCTGATGATGCTCATGGGGATGATGATGATGATGATGGTGATGCTGATGATGACGATGATGCTGATGATGATGTTGATTATGATGATTATGCTGCTCAGTATGATGAGGATGATGCTGATGATGATGCTGACGATGCTCATGTTTTTGTTGATGCTGATGCTGCTGCTGCTGCTGATGATGATGATGATGATGCTGCTGATGATGATGAGGCTGGTGATGATGATGATGATGATGATGATGATGATGATGATGATGATGATGCTGATGCTCATGGTGCTGATGATGCTGTTGCTGATGATGATGATGATGCTGATGCTGATGCGGATGCTGATGATGATGATGATGCTGATGATGATGATGGTGATGATAATGATGAGGTTCATGATGCTGCTGGTGCTGCTGATGCTGGTTATGCTGATGTTGGTGATACTGCTGATGATGCTGCTGCTGATGATGATGCTGATGCTGATGCTGATGCTGATGATGATGCCGATGATGCTGATGATGATACCGCTGATGATGATGCTGATGATGTTGTTGATGATGATGATGCTGATGCTGATGATGCTGATGATGATGCTGATGATGATGATGCTGATGATGATGATGATACGATGATGATGATGATGATGATGATGCTGATGGTGATGATGGTGATGATGATGATGGTGGTGTTGATGCTAATGGTGCTGATGATGCTGCTGATGATGATGCTGATGATGATGCTGATGTTGATGCTGATGCTGATGATGATGATGATGAGGATGATGATGATGAGGATGATGATGCTGATGCTGATGCTGATGCTGATGCTGATGACGATGATGATGCTGATGATGGTGATGATGATGATGATGATGATGATGCTGATGATGATGATGATGATGATGATGATGATGATGATGATGATGATGATGATGATGATGATGATGATGATGATGATGATGATGATGATGATGATGATGATGATGATGATGATGATGATGCTGAGGAGGAGGAGGAGGCAGGAGGAGGAGGAGGAGGAGGAGGAGGAGGAGGACGAGGAGGAGGAGGAGGACGACGAGGAGGACGAGGAGGGAGGAGGAGGAGGAGGAGGAGGAGGATGAGGAGGAGGAGGCAGGAGCAGGAGGAGGAGGAGGAGGAGGAGGAGGAGGAGGAGGAGGAGGAGGAGGATGAGGAGGAGGAGAGGAGGACGAGGAGGCGGAGATGGCGGAGGAGGAGGAGGAGGAGGGAGGAGGAGGAGGAGAGGAGGAGGAGGAGGAGGAGGAGGAGGAGGAGGAGAGGAGGAGGAAGGGGAGGAGGAGATGGCGGGAGGACAGGGAGGACGTGTAGGCGGAGGAGGTGGAGGAGAAGGAGGAGGAGGAGAAAGGAGGAGGAGGAGGAGGGGTCGAACGAGAAAGAGGAGGGAGTAGGAGGAGGAGGAGGAGGAGGAGGGAGGATGAGGAGGAGGAGAGGAGGAAGAGGAGGAGGAAGTTGAGCAAGTGGAGGCGGAGGAGGAGGAGCAGGGAGACGGAGGAGGAGGAGGAGGAGGAGGGGAGGAGGAGGAGAGGAGGCGAGGAGGGAGAGTAGGAGGAGGAGGAGGAGGAGGAGGAGGAGGAGGGTGAGGCGGAGGAGGGAGAGGACGATGATGATGAGGAGGAGGAATGAGGGGGAGGAGGAGGAGGGAGAGGGAGGAGGAGAGAGACGGAGAGTGATAGGGCGGAGGAGGAGGATGAGGAGGAGGAGGAGGAAGCGGAGGAGGATGAGGCGGAGGAGGAGGAGGAGGCGGAGGATGACGAGGAGGAGGAGGGGCGCATGATGATGATGCTGATGCTGATGATGTTGATGATATGATGCCGATGGAGATGAAGATGAAGCTTATGTTGTTGATGATGATGATGATGATGATGGTGCTGATGAGTATGATGATGATGCTGTTGATGATACTGATGATGATCTTGATGAGGAGGATGATGATGCTGATGCTGATGATGCAAACTTTTTTGATGATGATGCTGATTCTGCTGATGCTGATGATGATGATGATGATGATGAGGAGGATTCTGAGGATGATGATGAGGAAGAGGAGGATGGGGAAGATTAGGGGTAGAGGGAGGCGGCGGGGGAGGCGGATGAGGAGGATCAGGAGGAGGATGAGGACACGGATGCGGATGGGGATGGTGAACCGGTCAGTGTGCATGGTGATGATGATGCTGATGATGCTGATGATGCTGATGGTGATGATGCTGTTGTTGACGATGATGATTGGGTGGGCGATGCTGATGATGCTGTTGATGCTGTTGCTGCTGATGATGTTGATGACGATGTTGATGAGACGGCTGACGATGATGATGATGACGATGATAATGTTGATTTTGATGATGCTGATGATGACGGTGATGATCAAAGTACAATTGCATCTGACGATGCGTGTTCACATGATGCATATGCAGTTGATCATGCGGGTGATGATGTTGGCGTTGATGATGATGATGGTGATGCTGGTGGTTGCGATCGTGATGGTGATATGGTAGTGGTTGGAATGGTGGGAAGGCTGACGACGATCATGATGATGCCGATAGTGCTGATGGCGCTGATGGTGGTAGCAATTGTGATGATGATGGTGGCGATGATGATGGCTGGTGACGGTGGGGGTGATGCCGCTGGGGACGATGCTGTTGATGATGATGGTGCTGCCGATGATGGTGATGAGGATGTTGCTGATATTGCTGATGCGCATGATGATAATGATGGTGAAACGTATGCTGGTGATGATGATGATTGTGACGGGGATGGGGATGGTGACAGTGATGCTGCTGGCGAAGAATTGATGCTGAGGATCGTGGTCATGATGATGATGATGATGCTGGTGGTGTTGATGATGATGCTGATGATGATGGTGATGATGAGGATGATGTTTCTGGTGGTGGTGATGCTGACAATGTCGATGATGCTGATGCTGATGATGCTGATGATGATGCTGCTGATGATGGTGAGTGTGGTGGTGGTGATGTCGGTGCTGACGATGATGAGGATGATGATGCTGCTGATGATGATGATGATGGTAGTGTTGTAGATGATGATGATGATGATGATGATGATGATGATGATGATGATGATGATGATGATGATGATGATGATTATGATGCTGATGATGCTGATGACCCTGCTGATGATACGGATGATGAGGAGGAGGAGGAGAAGACTGGTGATACTGCGGAACATGCCGATGATGCCGCTGGGGATGGTGATGACAAGGTCGATGATTGTGATGAGTTCGTTGATTATTTTGCTGATGGTTACGATCATGATGTCGATTGTTATGGTGGTTGTGGCTATGATGTCGCTGATGATGGTGCTGACGATGATGATGCTGATGATGCTGCTGATGATGCTGATGATGATGCTGATGCTGATGCTGATGATGAGGATGATGATGAGGATGATAATGATACTGATGATACTGATGATGATGCTGATGATGATGATGATGATGAAGCAGAAGAAGAATATGTTAATGGTTTGTAGTGATTTCCCCCCCAAGACGTCGCGTGAAGGTCGTGTTGGTGGAAGCAGTCGCTTGGTAGATGGAGAGCAACGCTTAGACCTTCGGTCCATCCCGCCATCGTGCCTGGGTTGTGGGTCAGACTACTGGCGGTCCCAGGGGTCGTCTTGGGGCGGAGGGCTGGAACTGTACATCCCTTCTTAGGCACTTCATGGAGCCCTCTTTGGCCGCCTTGGGAGGCTCTGGCGCCGTCTTGGGCCCTCGTGGAGGCCTCTTGGGCTGACTTGAGGCGATCTTGCGGGCCCCTTGAGTCGTCTTCGAGAGTTCGAAGTCCGAAAAAACGTGAACGTTGAAATCCTTCAACTGCCTTAGGAAAAATCAATGAATGTTGCCTCTCGGGGTCCTCTTTGGGCCCTCTGGAAGCTGTTTCGAGGCCTCTGCCGTCAGGGGGCCATCCTCGGCATCTTGGGGTGCTCTTGGGCTGCCTCGGACCCTCCTGGGCTCCCTCCAGGCACTCTTGGGGTGCTCCATGGGGGCCCTGAACACGCACCCAGGAGTTCTGGCATCCGTTAAACGGACCGCCCGGGACTTGCCCAGGGCTTGCACGGTTACTTTTTTGGCGAGAGCCCTAGGGGCCGCCACGCGCGCGCGCGCGCGAAGTAGATACCAATTACAGGGCATACACCAGAGATGCTAGCACGCCTTTGGCCCGTCTGGGTCGGGGAATTATTCAATATGAGTAGTACCCCTTTTCTTCAAGAGGCTTCCGCCATTCCGCCGACCCTTGATACGGTCATGAACAGCACGAGAACTTCGACGATAATCAGAAGGAGAAGGAGAGGGAGGAGGAGAGAAGGAGGAGACGACGACATTGAGGTATTTTGGAAGAGGATTGAGTTCTGGTGCTGAGCAGTACTCCTCCTATTCCCCCGACAGCGTGCAGTGCAGTGGTGCCTCGGCCTCTGCTGCGTATTTTTGTCCTACGGTGTTCGACGACGACGATGATAATGTTTTTTCTAAATCAGAATGTCTGTGCTCCTCCAAAAGCGTTGCTCCCTCTGCAGCGTTGGCCATATTTCAAGATCGGGCTCTCGAGGCGCAGAGCGGCGCTTTCGCCCTGCGCGCGAGTCACATTTCCGGGTCCGGTTTCTTCCTCGTCGCTGCCGTCCCCCCCCCTTTCCTCTCCGCCTTCCCCTCGCCCTCCTGCCCCTCATGCTCCTGCTGCCCCTGCTCCTACTCCTTCCTTCCTCCGCTTCCTCCTGCTCATCCGCATCTTTCTTCTCCTCCTCCTTCTCTAATGTATAACCCCCCCTTTCCGGTTGCGCAGCAGGCGATGGGGCAACTCTTGCAGCCGCCATTTGGGAAGCCGTCCTCTTGGACGTCCCCGTCGGCGGACAGAAGGCGGATTCAACGCAGTGGGAAGGGATCGGTGGGAAGGGCAGGGCGTCCGCGGAGTCGTGAGCGCACCCCGCCTGCGCTCGCCCACTCTGTCCCCCCTGCCCCTCCTTTCTCCTGGCATTGCTCGGACGTGTGCATCTTTTCTCGGCGAGAACCATCGAGGACCATCCTGGGCCATCGAGCCAACAAAACACGCACGAAACCCACAAGTGCACGGGAAATGGACGTCCGAGCGACGGCAAGACTCTGTCCCCCCTGCCTCTCCTTCCTCCACCTCTGCCCATCCCCTCGCTCTGCTCGACGGTCGGTCTGCATGGCGTCTTCAGCGTTGGTGCACACCCCCGGCAGCGATGTCCTCTGGCGTCTTTTCGCGGATTCCCGAGCTCCGAGTGCCGAGCTCCGCCCTACGGTCAGGAACTGTGGCTCAGCGTGTCGCGCCGCCGGTTCTTGCCCACCACGCCGCGGCGCGGCACGCTGTCCACGACCCAGTCTCCGAGCGTCCACTTCCCGAGCCTTTCCGAGCCTCCCGTCCCGCGAAGCGGAGCGACACGCCATCCACTCGAACGGCATAGCGCGTCGCCGGGGCCGCCGCCGCGACACGCTGAGTAAAAGCTTCCGACCGTCGTTAACCCTACCCCCCTCCCTCTCTCCCCCCTCTCCCCTCGGCCTCCCCCTCCCCCTTCGCCCCTCCCCTCGCCCCTCCCTTCCTCCTCCTCCCCCTCGCCCCTCCCCATTTTACTTCCCTCATCTCGCCCCTCCACTCCTCCTTCTCCCCCTCCTCCCCTCGAGCGCGTTCAAGGGAGGGGCCGCCGAGCTCCGCAGCGAGCCGGGTTCCGTGATCGCTGTCCGCACCGAGCTGCTCTGCATCGGATGCTACAGCGGTGCCAAGCCAAGTGGCACCCATTGGCGAGCACCGTCCAGGAAGCGGTGGGAAGCCGATATCACGCAGTTTTTGACAGCGAAGATGCTTCTGGAACCTGGCAGCGGAAGATGGTGTACAGTAGCACGAGACAGCGACCAGTGGAACAACTTGGAGCAAGCATTCCTACGACACACACAGCATAGACCACAACTCCCACTTCTGTGACTGAGGGCCCCAGCCCGCCCGCGCCGGCCTTCCAGGCCCCGCCCCCCGGCGGACTCAGGCGCGCCTCGCCTCGCCTCGCCTCGCCTCGCCTCGCCTCGCCTCGCCTCGCCTCGCCTCGCCTCGCCTCGCCTCGTCCAGATCTAAGACTCGAACGGTCTCAATCGGGTTACCGTCGGTGGATGTTGTACCTTTGGTGTTGTGGAATGCGTCTCGCGCGTTGATTCACATCTATGCATATCGATAAGCCCCCGTTGGTGCCTCTGCAAGTCGTCTCTTCCCATCTTTCTCCCTCTCTCCTCCCTCATCCACCCTCTCTCCCGTTTCCTCCCGGCAGCCTCCCCCTCTTCCTCGGTGAGGTCCCCCCTTCCCTCACCGGCCTCCTATTCTGAGGTAAGATGGGGGAGGGGGATGATGAATGGATGGAGGGGGGGGAGGGGAGAGGAGTGGGAGCGGTGGGAGCAGGCCGCCGCTACGGGAGCGCCCGAAACCATGTTCAAGAACAGAGGGGCAGAGGAGGAGGAGGAGGAGGAGGAGGAGGAGGAGGAGGAGATGGATGATGGCAAAGGGGACTTCCCTCCCAGCCATTTCGCGCCTTCCCGAGGAGTTCTACGACCTCGAGCGCGATAGGCTCAAGATACCAGAGGACCGCCCCTGCGCCAGCGTTGGCACTGGGGAGAAGGAGGAGGAGGATGAGGAGGAGGAGGAGGCGCAGGAGGAGGAGGAGGTCGGTCAGGGGAAGGGGAATAGGGACGAGAATGAACGAATGATGATGACGATGCTGGTTATGATGATGATGATGATGATGATGATGATGATGATGATGATGATGATGATGATGTTGATGATGCTGCTGCTGATGATGATGCTATGATGATGGTGATGCTGATGCTGATGGCGATGATGTCGATGATGCCGATGATGCCGATGCTGCTGATGATGATGACGATGACGATAGCGACGATGCTGATGCTGATGATGATGACGATGCTGATGCCCATGATGATGCTGATGCTGATGCGCATGCTGCTGATGATACTTCTGATTATGCTAATTGTGTTGTTGATGATGTTGTGGAGGATGATGGTGATGCTGGTAACGATGGCGATGATGATGCTGACAAGGAATATAATGATGATGCTGCCGATGATGATGATGATGATGATGATGATGATGATGATGATGATGATGATGAGGATGATGACGAGGCTGATGATGATGATGATGATGATGATGATGATCATGATCATGGTGATGATGATGATGATGATTGCAATGATGACGATATTACCGATCTGATGAGTATGGCGATGATGATGATGCGGATGATGCTACAACTCATGATGATGATGCTGTGATAATGATGCTGCTGATGGTGATAACAATGATGATGCTGTTGATGCTGATGCTGATGATGCTGATGTTAATGATGATACTGACGATGGTGATAATGATACTGATGATGCTGATGATGATGATGCTGATGACGATTACGCTACTGTTGCTGATGCCGATGATGTTGATGATGGTGCTGCTGCTGATGATGCTGCTGATGATGATGATGATGATGATGATGATGATGATGTGGATGGTGGTGATGATGACGATGTGGATGGTGATGATAATGACGATGATCATGATGATGAGGATGATGATGCTGATGACGATGATGATGATCATGATCAGGATCATGAGACTGCTGATGATGATGTTGCTGATTTGGTTGGTGATGATGATGACGACGCTCATGGTGGTGGTGAGTCTGAAGTTGCTGTCTGTGATGATGGTTATGACCATGGAGGTCATGATGGCGATGATTATGATGACGATGGTCACGATGATGATGATCATAATGATGATCATGATGATGATGATGATGATGATGATGATGATGATGATGATGATGATGATGATGATTGGTGATGCAGAACATGATGATGATGAGGGTTATGATTATGATGATGAGTATGCTGATGACGATGATAACGATCATGATCAGGATCATGAGACTGCTGATGATGATGTTGCTGATGCTGGTCATGGTAATAATACTGATGATGATGCTGCTGATGCTGATGATTATGATGATGATGGTGATGATGCTGATGATGATGATGAATATGATGATGATGATGATGATGATGATGATGATGATGATGATGATGATGATGATGGTGATGATGCTGATGATGATGGTGATGATGCTGATGATGATGATGATGATGACGATGATGATGATGATGATGATGATGATGATGATGATGATGATGATGATGATGATGATGATGATGATGATGATGATGATGATTGTGGTGGTGGTGTTGGTGGTGGTGGTGTCGTCGACGTCGACGTCGACGCCGACGTCGTCGTCGTCGACGACGACGACGTCGACGACGACGACGCGAGTCCTCCTCGGCGCGCCGGCCGCTCTCCCCACACCACTGGCTGGGGCGAGTTGCGAGACTCGGGGGGGCTCTTAGGACGCACACCTATGGAGGATGGGAGCCCCCCCATCGCATGTCCCAGAGTGGGGCCCAGAATGCCCCCAGTTCCCGAGTGGCCCCGGAAGAAGCAGGTCTCTCAGGAAATGAGGGGGGAGTCGGGTATACGCCTTTAGGGGCCTCGTCGAACGCACCCCTATCGAGGATGGGAGCCGCCCCCCCCCCCCTCAACATCGCATGTCCCAGAGTGGGGCCCAAAACTTGTAGTCCCGTCGGAAAATTATCAAACACCCAATGTCGGGGATCGGGGGCGCCATACCCCTCGTTCCCTGACCTTCCAGGGGGGGCTAAACAATAGCACCAGAACCTCGACATCTGAATGCACGTCGAGGTTTTAGGCAGACCAGATCGGTCTATAGGTCTGGAGGGTTTTTTTATACCACTTTGGAAGGTTAGTGTTTCGCACCTACCCCGATCCTGGGCAGGCCGATTCGGGGCCCAGGGCTGGTGTGTGTATATGTGTATGCCCTCCAGCCCAGGTCAGGTGCGCGTATGCACCGATCCCAGGCCCCGAATCGGCATGGCCAGGATTCTCGTGGGCGGCAAAAAAGGGGGTGGTGACTAAGGGGGGGAGGAATATCATGGCGGGGGCCATGATCACTCCCCAGATTTCATGGCGCCTCTTCTTTTTTCAATGCGTCCCCCCCCTGGGCCGCGCACGTGCCGCCGGCCATGATTTGCGCCCCCCCCTCTTGGACGCCCCCCTCTTGGACGCCCCTGGCAAGCGACGGGGACCAATGCAAACGGGGTTCAGCTGGAGCGCCAGATCTTGCAGGATCCTGCCGAGCCAGGAGCGCACTGGCTGGGGCCAGGACGCAGCTTCCTGCAGGATCCTGCAGGATCTTGCAGGATTCTGCAAAGCCTGACTGACCCGGGTTTGGACTGACCCGCGTCAGTAGGCCCCCGAAGGATCGGTGCCAGTTGGCGTTCTCCTAAGTCCCTTCGAGGGGGGGAGGGGGGGGCTCGGGCGGACCTCCTGCCCCACCTCCTCGCAGGGGGGCTCGGTCCAGCGTGAAGCCGAAGCCACGGAGTGGACGATGGGGAGGAAGAGGTCGGGGAGCCAGGAGGAGAGCTGGATTGGGCCTGACTTGGTGCCAATCCTCAGCCAGAGCACAGACCGGCGAGCGGCAGAAAACTCGTCCAGCACCTGACACTCGCCTTTGGCGGGGTCGGGGTGCCAGTATCTCAACACTGATATGGCAAGCCGAAGCCATTTCAGCACCAGGAGGAGGAGGAGGAGGAGGAGGTGAAGGAAGAAGGAGGAACATAAAAGGAGGAGGAGGACGTGGCTGACGCTACGATCCCAGTCGATTTAAGTTTGCCTAGTAAAACTGTTCGCCAGCGTGGACCCCAGACAGTAGTTTCATGTAATCTACGCGGTGCAATCAAGGTGATGCAGTCAATGTTGTGCAATCTAGGTGGTGCACTTCAAATTGACTGTCGTGAAGCTGTCCTCTCCACTGCTCGTACAAACATCCCACCCTCCCATCCGCAACTTGGTCGCAAGACTTCTTAAGACCGTGACGGTGGGTACCAAATGGCACTTGGTAGCGACAGCGACGCCGACGACGACGACAGCGACGACGACAACGCCGACGACGCCAACGACGTCTACGACGACACCGACGACGTCTCCGACGACTTCGACGACGACGACAACGACGACGACGACGACGGCGACACCGACGACCACGACGACGATGACGACGCCGACGCCGACGACGACGACGGCGACGCCGACGATGACGGCGACGACGACGCCGACGACGAGGACGACGACGACAACGACGACGACGCAGACGACGACAACGACGTCGACGACGACGAAGACGACGACGACGACGACTTCGCCAACGACGACGACGACGAGGGAGGAGGGAGGAAGACGACGAAGACGACGACGACAACGACGAGGGAGGAGGGAGGACGGCGACGACGCGAACGACGAAGAAGGAGGGAGGACGGCGACGCCGACGACGACAACGACGAGTGAAGAGGGAAGACGACGACGACGACGACGACGACGACGGCGACGAAATAGGAGGGACGACGACAGGACTCCGACGACGGACGACGACGACGACGAGGGAGGAGGAACGACGACCGCGGTAACAACGACGACGGAAACGACGACGACGCCAAAGAGGACGACGACGAGAAAAGACAGAGGGCGACGACGGCGACGACGACGACGACGAGGGAGAATGGAGGACGGCGACGACGACGACGCAAGAGCACGCGCGCACGCTTTTGTTGAACATCCGTGTTTCGAAACGCCGTGTTTTTGTATGTTTTTTTGACGCTCGATTTTGACATCTTTCTGAAACCGAAGGTGGTTTTTGAAGGATTTCGGCATTCGCGCGCGACGACGCGCGCGCGTGCACTTCGTCACATTTTTTGCAGAGGATTCTCGCGACGGCATGCGCGCAAGGGTGTTCGAAAGATTTCGACATGCGCGCGCGCGAAACCCGTTTTGTCGCATTTTTTGAAAATCTGGTAAAACATATGGTTTCCTTAAGATTTCGCAAGAGCGCGCGTGTTTTTTTAGAAAAACAATTTCTTGACAATTTTTGCTTTCTGATAAGCGAGTGTGCGTATAGTTTTCTTGCAGAGGATGGCGGGGGGGTCGACAGCGCCCCCCCTGGGATAGTGTAAATTCATTTTTAGGATGGATATTGGGTCAGAATCCTATGTGTTTTGCATCGGTTCCCGGGGGGTCTTTGGGCCCGGGGGGGGGGGGGTAGAATTCATTTTCATTGTAGAAAGGAGAACCAACGCGATACAATACCTATGGGGTGCAACTACTGAGGTGCAATCAACGTGGCGCCAAGCGGTGCAAAGCACTCAAAGCGATGAAAGTCTATGCCAGGCAATGCAAAGCAATGCCAAGCAATGCAAAGCCACGCGACATAGTGCAAAGCAATGTAAAGCAATATGCGAAACAATGCGGCACAATGAAAACCATGCAGTGCGAAGCGTTGCAAAGGACAGCAACTCAATGCAATGCAACGCAATGCAAAGCAACGCAGCAATCCAACGCATGCAACGCAATA
The DNA here is from genome assembly GCA_963575745.1 of Prorocentrum cordatum. NCBI lineage: Eukaryota > Dinophyceae > Prorocentrales > Prorocentraceae > Prorocentrum > Prorocentrum cordatum. The sequence continues at coordinate 13,475 of CAUYUJ010003100.1, read as the reverse complement.
CAAAGCAGCGCGCAGCAACGCAAAGCAATGCACAGCAATTGAACGCACCGCAAGGGTGTGCAGCGCGATGCAAATCAATGCAAACCGTTGCAATGCAAAGCAGTGCACAGCAAACACAGCAGTGCAGAGCAATGCGAGGCAAAGGAATGACATGTTCTGCGAAGCAGCGCAAAGAAATGCACACCGCTGCAAAGCAAAGCACAGCCATTCACAGCAATGCAAAACAGAACAATGCACTGCCAAGCAACACGCAGCAACGCATGACAATGCGAAGCAATGCCAAGTAATGCTCAGTAACGCGAAGCCGTGCGCACCGATGCACAGCAATGAGCAATACAAAACAACACAACGTAATGCAAAGCAATGCAACGCACTGCAGAGCACTGCGAAGAACTGTAAAGCAACGCTACGCAATACAAGTCGCTCCTCCATTCAGATTTTTTGCACGTCAACACTGGGAGTCCGTGGAACCTGTTGCACATGTTTATGGCGAATGTGCGTGGCGCTGAGGCGAGAGCCACATCTTGAAAACGGCCCGCCCTCAATCCGCTTGCTAATCTTGTAAGACGAATATACGTTGCGCTGAGGCGAGAGCCACATGTTGAAAACAACCCGCCCTCAATCCGTGAAACTACGCCTTTTAGGGACGAGTATGCGCGGTGCCAAAGCGAGAGCCACACGTTGAAAGTGACCCGGCCTCAATCCGTAAAACTCTTGCAAGTTTTCGCGACGAGTGTGTGCGGCCTTGAGGCGAGATCCACATTTTGAAATCGACCCACCCTCAATCCGTAAAACTCTTGTGATGTTTTGCGTCGAATGTGCGCGGTGCCAAGGCGAGAGCCACACTTTTGAAAACGACCCGCCCTCAATCCGTAAAACTCTTGCGATGTTGTGCGGCGAATGTGCACGGCGCCAAGGCGAGAGCCACATTTTGAAAACGACCTGCCCTCAATCCGTAAAACTCTGTCGATGTTTTGCGACGAGTGTGCGCGGCGCCAAGGCGAGATCCACATTTTGAAAACGACCCGCCCTCAATCCGTGAAGCTCGTTGCGAACTTTTGCGGCGAGTGTGCGCGGCGCCAAGGCGAGATCCACATTTTGAAAACGACCCGTCCTCAATCCGTGAAGCTCTTACGAAGTTGTAAATTCTTTACGCTTCGCGTATCCCCACCAGCCCATCTCAAAACAGCAACTCTTGCGAAGCATGCCGACAGTCGTGTTTTTCAGGCGTGTTTCCGCCTGCCCCCGCATATCTCCCCTGTTCCTCCTTCCTCCCGCCTCCTTGTACATCCTCCTTGTGGTGGGAGCGGGAGAAGGACGAGGCGGAGGAGGAGGGAGAGAAAGCGCTCCTCGTGGTTTGAGTCGTTTGGGGTTTCTCGTCCTGGTGTGAGTCGTTCGGGCCCTTCTTCCTGGTGTGAGTCGTTCGGGCTCTTCGTGGTGTGAGTCGTTCGGGCTCTTCGTCCTGGTGTGAGTCGTTCGGGCTTCTCGTGGTGTGAGTTGTTCGGGCCCCTCGTCCTGGTGTGAGTCGTTCGGGCCCCTCCTCCTGGTGTGACTCGTTCGGGCTCCTCGTGGTGTGAGTCGTTCGGGGCCCTCGTCGTGGTGTGAGTCGTTCGGGCTCCTCGTGGTGTGACGTGGTGTGAGTCGTTCGGGCCCCTCCTCCTGGTGTGACTCGTTCGGGCTCCTCGTGGTGTGAGTCGTTCGGGGCCCGCGTCTCGTTCCCTCGTGGTGTGAGTCGTTCGGGCGTCGTGGTGTGAGTCGTTCGGGCTCTCGTTTCCTGGTGGGAGTCGTTGGGGCCCCTCGTGTGAGTCGTTCGGCCCCATCGTCCTTGTGTGAGTCCTTCGGGCCCCTCTCCTGGTGTGAGTCGTTCGGGCTCCTCGTGGTGTGAGTCGTTCGGGCTCCTGTCGTGGTGTGAGTCGTTCGGGCCCCTCGGGTCTGGTGTGAGTCGTTCGGGCTCTTCGTGGTGTGAGTCGTTCGGGTCGTCCTGGTGTGAGTCGTTCGGGCTCCTCGTGGCGTGAGGCGTTCGGGCACCTCGTCCCCTTTTGGGGCGTCTTGGGGGCCTCTTGGCGGCCCCAGGGGCTTCTAGGAGCGTCTTGGGTGCCTTGGGGGAGCCTCTTCGGGCCTCTTGGGAGCCTCTTGGAGGCCGTTTGGGGCGTCTTGGGGGCCTCTTGGCGGCCCAGGGGCTTCCAGGAGCGTCTTGGGTGCCTCGGGGGAGCCTCTTGGGGCCTCTTGGGGGCCTCTTGGGGCATCTTGGGGGCCTCTTGGAGGCCTCTTGGGGGCCTCCTGGGGGCCTCTTGGGGCCATCTTGGGGCCTCTTGGTGCCTCCTGGGCGCTTCTTGGGGCCATCTTGGAGGAAATCGATCAAAGAAGAGGGGAGCTTTAATTAGCGCTGCCCCCTCAGAAGGGCAAAATGGGGCCAAAACCTTCGTAAAATCAATGGTTTTGGCTTGAAAGAAGAGGGGAGCTTTAATTAGCGCTGCCCCCTCAGAAGGCCAACATGGGGTCAAAACCGTAGTAAAATCAATGCTTTTGGCTTCAAAGAAGAGGAGAGGGTTTTTTCTGCCTCCCCCCGTCGGGGCCAGAATCCTCGTGAGGGGTATCGTTTTTAGCCCTCCCAGGAGTCAAAAACGACCCCTCTGACCACCCGCGGAACGCCCTCTCCAGGCCCAGGGGGAGGGGGTAGGGGGAGGGGTAAACCCTTCCCCGAAGGGGAAGAAGGGGGTTGAGAACAGAGCGGGCTCTCTAAACCACTCACGCCCAAAGGGCTGGTGGGATTCCAGGACCATAATGGTAAGGACGTCTCAGGCGAAACGCCCAGCCCATCCTTCTGGTCTCGGGGTGCGACAGGGAGGACATATTTAGAAGGAGTGGAGCAGGAGAAGGAGGAGGATACGGGAGGAGGGGAGGAGGGCGCATGCGTACGAACGCCATTTTGGCAGCGTGTTGTTAATTTACATGGCCACATCGTTTTCCCACGTATTCCCTCACGTTCTGCCCCCGCCGTGAGAAGGTCGGGGGCGGTTGCGGTATGCAGTGTCCGGTTCTGGTGGAGCTTCTCTACGTTTTGAGATGGTCCTTGCCATCGAGGAGTCGAGGGCAGGTAAAACGAAGGCGGCTTTGCTGGCAGCGAACCCAGCGGCAGGTTGGCGGAATCCAGCGAGGTTGAATATTAATGCGCCGAGTCTAGTTCCAAAGAGCATCGTCGTCACTTCGTCCTATCGCTCCTCTCACATGTCTGAGAAGGCCCGTCACTTGTCACTCCCCCCGGGCTCGATGCCGATAGGAGGAAGCGCGGGAGAAATTGGAGGAGAGTAATGATGGAGTGGATGAGAATGAAGATGCTGAGAACGAGTGGGAGGATGTCGAGATTGGGGAAGAGGAGCAGGAGGAGGAGGAGGAAGAGGAGGAGGAACGCTGATGATCAAGATGATGATGGTACTGCTGCTAATGATGGTGATGATGGTGATTGTGATGAGGATGATGGCGATGATGAGGGCGGTGAGGATGTCAAGATGACGACGATGCCTACGACGACGAGGAGGAGAAGGATGAGGATAATGTTGATGATGATGATGATGATGATGATGATGCTGATGAGGATGAGGATGAAGATGATGAGGATTATGTTGGTGAGGATGCTGCTCATGATGATGATGATGATGATGATGATGATGATGATGATGATGCTGATGCTGGTGCTGGTGATGCTGATGAAGATGATCATGATGGTGCTGCTGATGATGATGCTGACGGTGATGATGAGGATGATGATGATAGTGGTAGTGGTGATGATGATGATGCTGCTGATGATGATGATGATGGTGATGATGATGGTAATGATGATGATGATGATGATGATGATGATGATGATGATGATGATGATGATGATGATGATGATGATGATGATGATGATGATGATGATGATGATGATGATGATGATGATGCTGATGCTGATGCTGATGCTGATGCTGATGCTGATGCTGATGCTGATGCTGCTGATGATTGTGGTGGTGGTGGTGATACAATGATGGTTACTCGAATGGTGCGGATGCATATTATAACAACGATGGTGCCGTTGAAGCTGAGATGATGCTTAGGAGAAGAAGGAGGAGGAGGAGGAGGAGGAGGAGGAGGAGGGGAGGGATAACGCTGAGGAGGAGGGTGATGAGGAAAGGAATAATGAGAAATGGAAGCAGGATGGGGTGGATGTGGAGGATGCGTAGGAGGAGTAGGAGGAGTAGGAGGAGGAGGAGGAGGAGGAGTAGGAGGAGGAGGAGGAGGAGGAGGAGGAGGAGGAGGAGCCAAGGGAGGGTCCGGCTCAGCCTGGCGCCAGGACGCCGAGCCGGCCAGGCAGTCCAACAATCAGCCCGACCCCAACCGCTGGAAGCTGTGGCTGAGCCACGGGGCCAAGCTGGCCAGGGACCCTTCGGTCGCGCCTGGGCCGGGAACTAGGGTGCTGGGCAAGCAGATGGACAAGGTTTGCAGGACCTTCATCCACACCATTTGGTTAGCCGATGGGGGTTCGGGGTCACCGCACAGTTTTGGGACTTGAGTCGTTCTCCGAGGATGTCTCGAGCGATTGGGGCCCCGACTTTCCCCGCCTGCCTCAGGGGGGGTCGGGCATGGACCCAAGAAGTCCGCGCGGACCTCCCACAGTTGTGTAGGTGTCGTTTCCCTTCAGCGTGGGCTTTGCAGGATCTTCCCTGCCTGCCTTGCCGTGCTGCTGCTCCTGCCGCTGCTTCATCCCCTCGTCCTCCTCGATTCCCTCCTGCCTCCAGCTCGTCCTTCCTCCTCCCCCCACCTCCTCCTTCCCCCTCAAGCCTCCCCTCTTACATGCTCGTCCTGCTCCTCTGCTTCCTCATCTTATTCCTCCTCTCCCCCCGTCCTCAGACAGCCAGGCCCTTCCCTTTCGCGACTGCCATGTCAGCGAGGTGGTGGTCAGCGCTGGTTACCGAGAAGCATGAATACGTCTTAAGATGAATCTGCGCGCGCCCAAGCGTCGACGTGTGGTTGACCACCCATCGGATAACCTACAGTAGACCATGGTGAAGGGGCGCCAGATCTGGTATTCGAGTGCGCTGTTCGCAGAGTTTCCATTTATCACTATTGATTGCAAGCGCGTGGCTGGAATGACCAACTGATGGTTTTCTGAACCGCCCTAGTTCAGAGCCACTGTTCGCATGCGTTTCCTGGATCCTGGACAGTTGGTGGAGGCTGGCCTGGGGTGGCGCTCGCGCGGTCCGCTTCCCATCGCAGTGCTTGGCACATCCGTAGCGGTCGTCATGACCTTGATTGGCTGAGGCAACAGAAAAGAACATATGGATTCAAGTTGGCCACTGGCCAAGGTGAGGGTCACATCTTCCTCTTCCACCTCCTTTGTTTCATCCATCCTTCCGAAGGACTCCCTACGACGTAGCCGCGAGCGATGCGGTACTGGTGAACATTCCGGCGTACATCTTCGACGACGACGTGAGACTCCATCGGCGCCTCATTCGCATGCGCATTCTTCAGCGACCTTTGATGTCGTGAAAGCTCACGACGGCCAGTTGTGAGGAGTTGATAACAGGCCTGCGGAGGCCTATTTCAGGTCTCAGGGCAAACGCAAAGCGAAGCACAACAAGAAAGCTGTCCCGGGGATGGTGTCGACAGCTCGGGGGGGCCTCTAGAACAAATCACGACGTCGGAGTTCTGGACCTGCTCCCTAATCTCTCTTTTCCTGTCCCCCTCGTGCTCAGTCGAAGTACATGTCCTCTGGAGGAGAGGGGCAGAAGGGGGTAGAAGGAGAAGGGAGGATGAGAGGAGGTTGGATGAGGGGCGCAGGTGAGACATGGTGCGCCAGCGAATCATGGGAGCCTGTAGGAACCCAAGCGGTCACCTGACAGCGTTCCAGGACAAGGCAGTCATCTGGAGGATACCGGTATGTAAGATCCCCTCTCAGTGCAAGCACTGCCTGCTATGAGAAAGTACATGAAGACATTCGCATGCGCGCCTGTTTGTCAGAGTGAGGGGGGCCCGTACGGTCTTACATGATCCCTGCGCGCGCGTGGCTGGAGTAGGGACGGCGATGCTGGAGAGCGCGCCGGGAGGGCACATTGGGAGGGCGCTCTGGGAGGGCTCGGAGGGCGCCGTGGGAGGGCTCTCTGCTGGGGCTTGCTGGGAGGGCGCGCTGGGAGAGCGCGCTGGGAGGGCGCGCTGGGAGGGCGCGCTGGGAGGGCGCGCTGGGGAGGCGGGCTGCCTGAGAGGAAAACGCCTGATCGTAGCTCCGCTTTCCGCTTCCCTTCCTCTCCCCCCTGGTCCCGCTTACTCTTACTCGCCATTGCTGGGTGCTACGTACATGCCTTGTCATCTGGCGATCAAAACAAGGGTTGCGAGGCAGGGTGCCGCCGAGCTCTGACCTGGGGCATACGTACGGTCTGGTCTTGAATGTTCTGACCTCTCCGCTGGTGCTTTGATGGCGATGTTGGCGTGGGAGTGGAGCGTTTGAGGTACATAAACAAATTCTATGAACCCGCAGTGCGTGCGCACCTGTTGGTACATCTCCCCTCATTCGACGATCCGCACCAGGGTCGTGAGGAAGGATGCCACGGAGCTCCGGTACCTCATGTGCCAGCCGACAGATGGCTTCCGGCAGCTGCCCCTGCACTACCGGGCAACCTTCTACAACATGGCCGCCGGCCCGATCAGCACCCTGGGCCTCCAGAACTACCTGGCACTGCACCTCCGGCGGAATGACTTCCAGTTCCAGCAGGCGCTCTGCCCAGCCTCCTCATTTCGACAGGGAAGGAGCGGCATAAACACAGGCTTCCAGAGGTCCGCGCGGATTTCTTGGATCGGCGTTGGGCTCTCCTTGGCGGCTCCTCTGGCGCCGCCTCTGGCGCGCTCCGCGCGCCAGGGATGGGGGGGTGCATCACCGATCCAAGAAACTTGCGCCGACCTCCGAAAGTTTGTGCTTGTTCCGTTTTTTCTTCCTCTACCCCTGCCCTGCTCCGTCCCCATGTGCGTCGGCCGGGAGACAGGGCTGGCCGTTGTCGGTTTTGCCTCCCAAGCCGCGGCTGAGCGCCATTCGCTCGAATGGCGTCGCCGCGCGCTGTCGAATGTCAGGCGTCGGCTGTCGAATGGCTCGAGCGCCACGCGCTGAGCCAGAGGTCGGCTGCCGAACGGCGGCGCCACGCGGCGCCACGAGCTTGGCGGCGATCTCGAGGATGAGGCCATCTTCGGCCACGCGCAGAGTGGGGTAAGGGGGGAGGGCTTCTCAGAAGCAGCCCTGCTTCTCAGAAGGCTGGGGCCTCACCAATTAGACGTCATGCCAGTGCCTTTGAGAAGCAGCCTCCTTCTAAGAAGTTTTCCCCCCCTCCCCCTACCCCCTTTGTTCACCGAGCGCGTTCCACTACTCGCAGAATTTTCTACTCGCAAGCATCCGGAAACAAAAACATGTGTTCCTGGATGTCATGGTTCGTAGATCCCCTGCGGCGGATTCAGGCCATTTGCGAGTGGCTACTTTGCAAGTCGTGGAACGCGCTCGTCGATTTGTGCGCGCCGCCAGAAGATGAGGGGCCATTTCTCTCTCTGGGCTCTGCCGCTTTCTTCACCGATGCACGGCGGAAGGGTGCTGCGGCTGCTCCACGCCGCCGCCGAGCCCCTCGTGGCTCTCCTCCTCCTCTTCCCTGCGTCGCCCTCTCGTTTCTGTGCGTGGTTCTGCCTGGGGCCCAGGCGGCTGGGCCTCCCTTCGCTGGGGAGGGCGAAGATCTGAACAAGAGTTCGAGTAGGGGATCAACTACATAATTGATTTACCCCAGAAATGATCTTCTCGTCGAATCCATGAGACATGCGCAGAATGTTCGTAGATCTACAAACATTCTACGTCTGATTCGGCGAGAAAATCAGTTTCGGGGGAAATCAATTCTGTAGACGATCCCGTACTCGAAGAGTTGCCCCTCGGCTTTCAGGGTGAGAGCCATCAGCAAGACGGCACCAGATGACCGCCTGAGTGCCGACGTCGACCTCCCACCCTCACCCCCGTATAGGATGCAACTCCTGGGACTTCGTGGGCCCCGAAAATGACAGGACAGCTTTCTTCACGTTTTCAAAGAGCGAGCTGTTCCTGGAACGTGAAAATGGTGAGACAACGGCCCCCTGAAACGGGATCAAAAGCAGCCTCGGGATCGGAACCGGAACCGGAACCGGAAACGAAAAGGCGACGGACCGGGAACAAACACGGCGCCAGAACCGGCACACGAATTGCAAAATTGAGCCGGTAGACAATGCTTTGTCGCTTCCAGGGCCCCTCAAGTCTTGGGAGGTTAGATTCAGCATCGGCGCTGGTATATCGATGGTCGTAAGCCGGGCCAATCCAGCATAATCCCGTTTAATCTGGTCCAGTCCCGCTTAATCTTTTTTATTCAGTCGCCCTAGTTAATCAGGCTCACGGGCCCTCATTCGTTTTGGCGGAGGCTTCGAGGGTGCTTTCTGACCGCCTCC
>CAUYUJ010003099.1:72680-82194 GCA_963575745.1 Prorocentrum cordatum | reverse complement strand
GCTTAGAGCTGCGCACCAGAGGTCACTCTTTACGTTGCGCCTTTGGGGGACCTCGCCTGTCCCAAAAAATTGTTTCTTTTCTTGTGCCCGAAGCGGGGGCTCGATGCGGCCTCGACGCGAATTTGGCGTGCATTCGACGCGGATCCGACACGGATTCGACATGGAACCGCCGAGGCCGACATGGATTCGACATGGATTCGACGCGGATAAGACCACGACGGGACAGACAAGGTCCCCCGAGGATGCAACATTCCACTCTTACAGTCGGCCGGGGATCAGTAGGTCGACCTTGCCAGCTCAAGGGTACCAGCCTTGTGTCCCGTGCCTCGCGACGCGTGCCGCCTACATCCCCCAGGGCCCCATGGCGATGTGGCCGTCGGAAGGGTCTTGTGTCCTCTCGCGTGTCCTGTCCAATCAATGCCGACTGTACCTAGGATGACTCGCGTGTAGCCGAGTTGGCACGGATTGAGGTACAACTCTGCTGGGAGCAGAAGCTTGAAGGGTAAGCAGCGGCATGAGCATAATCGTTCGGAGGTCCGCGCGGACCTACCGAAGCTTATGTTGTGCCGCCCCTTTTCCTCTGAGGGACCTCCAGGACCGTTTGTACAGTGGGGGCGCGTATCAAGAAGCCATATGCTCTACGTCAGGGCATCCTGGGTTTCTTCGCTCCGCGAGAAGCGCGGTGACTTCCTGCAGCCGTTGAAGAAGCTGGTGCGTTCAGGCTGCTCTGGGATTCCCCTCGGGTGCACCTCGCGCGCTGGTTTTCAGGGTCGGGTTTTTTGCGAGGTTTCCTTGCGGTCGCGCCCGCACTGTACCCTCAGGCTCGGGGTGTGGAAGTTCCCTGACCCTCCTCCCCCCAATCTAAGAATGGGCGCAGTGAGCGAACAGGCCTTCACGTTGCCCCTGTCGCCGCCATGCTCGGCGCCACGTTGAGCCTGTCGCGCTTGGCGCCCCCCAGTCGTCCCCTCGCCAGAGCAACGGCGGCGGCCCCCCCGAAAGAGGAAGAGGACAAGTACGAGGAGGAGGAGGAGGAGGAGGAGGAGGAGGAGGAGGAGGAAGAGGAGGAGGAGGAGGAGGAGGGGGAGGTGGAGGAGGAGAAAGAGGAGGAGGGACGAGGAGTAGGAAGAGGAGGGAGGATGGATGATGATGAGGAGAAGGAGGAGAGACGTCAGCCCAGCGAGCGATTGGGGCGTGTCCGCCCATCCGTCCGCGGCGACGCCCGTAGTCCCCCCGGAGGCCCAGAACCACGACGCGAGTTCGCCACATGAAATGCCTGACGCTTCCGACGTGAAAATCTCCCCAACACTCCTCACCATCTCTCTCGCTCCTTCTCCTCGTCGTCCTCGTCCTCCCTACTCCTCGTCCTCGGTCCCCTCCCTCATCGCTTTAGCTCTTTCCTCATCCTCCTCATCCTTTTCCTCCTTCCTCCTCCCTCTCCTCCCCCTCGTACTCCTCCTCGTCGTCGTCCTCCTCCTCATCCTCCGTTGCCATTTTGGCTCAAGTTGCAGGGCAATCCGCGACTGTGAGTGGGCAGTTCCAGTGCGGAGCCATCTCGTGCGCCAGGCTCGGGCGAGAACCTCCAGTTTCCCCTTTTTCTCTCTCGCCATGGCCGCTGCCTCTGCCGTGGAACAGGGCATCCGCGACATCCTCGCCTCCTTCGCGACGGCCACGACTCGCCTCACACCGCAGTCGAGTCCTCCATCGGCTCAATCGACTCGCTGAAGCAGACCGTCGAGAACCACGACGCGTCCTTCGCCACCATCAGCAGCAGGCCCACGACCCGCGAGACGAACGTGCGGCCCTCGGGCGGCGACGCTGCCTACGCTGCGCTGCGCACGCGGCTTGAGACCCGCATGGCCGCGACCGGGTCTCGATCGCCAAGCTGCACGTCTTCTCCTTCAGGTGCATCGGGTCCACCCCCTTCGCGGCGACGGTTGTCGCAGCCGCCCTCCTCGTGCGCGGGCTCTACGCATGGGGAGGGCGATCACAATCCGCTGAAGGTCTGGGTTTGGGGCTTCATTCGTCCGATGCTGGAGACCTCGCTCGAAGCTCACGGTCGTGAGCTAGTTGCCAATCTCCCGTCTCGCATTCGTCAGAGCGGCATTGAGATCAAGGGCCACAACCTAGCGGAGTCCTACTCGACCACGTTCACCAACAATGTGGATAGCGTCTCGTTCCTCGATCACGCTCGCGCTCACCCAGTCTTGTGGAAGCATGCCCACAGCAACACCCAGCATTAGCTTCGTTGACGCAGAGATGCTCCGTCCAGCGTCCGCCAGAAGAATGGAATTCTCGGACAGATCTGGCAGCAGATAAGCGCACACTTGCAGCAGACCAACCGCTGGGATGATCGCACTCACAAGTTTGGGGGTCAACGGTTTCCGTGGCATCCTATTCTGCTCAGTGTCTGACGTCATCTTCGAGCTCTTCACCGTCGCCGAACACGACTCCAACAACAATGCGATATCGTCGCCAATTCCGACGGCGTCGCCCACTTCGGCATCTCGCAGGACTAGGCCGCTGCTATGACCGTAGCCGCCAAGCCGCATTCGGAGTTTCCACCGAATGCATCGGCGTCGCAGCCGAACCAAACAGGTATGAGGATACCGCATGATTACACAAAGGGGCTCTGTTGGCTTTGTGAGCTCTTCTTCTACTTCCTTGGCCTCTTCCGTCTGGGTCCTCGTCGTCTTCTAATTTGGCGTCTTCGGGTTGGTCCCGTCTGCCGTCTTCCTCTGGGCCTTCTTGTTTTTCTCCGCTTCCTGGGGATTGGACACGCTCGCCGTTTATCTGGAAGGAACAGTTGAGCATGGCTTCTTGGAGCGCTAGGTCGCTCTTCGGAGGCCTCACCTCGTCCTTGGAGATTACCAAAAGCAGAATTTCACACCGAGTATCATATGTCCAAACATAGAAGGTGGTTTGCGTTCAGGAGACCCGTGGCTCATACTTGGACCTCCAGAGGCTCACGGCCGAAGTATATTAGGTCTTTCTTCCAAAACAGGTCCGCTGGAGGTGCATGTACTCTTCTGCGTCCTGGCCCCCGCCTGCTTTTCAGTTATTGCAGATGCACGGAGCTGGTGCCAGGCAGGAATTACACGATCACCCTCGGTGGCGCGCGCGGCTCGCTGCAGTTAGCCAATGTCCATATCGATCCTTGTCGTCCTCTTGCCGAACAGAAGCGGCAGCCCCCCTCCTGCGCCGCGCTTTCCTGCCGCCCTCGGCGGCCGCCAGTTTTGCATCGGGCGATTTCAACTTTCCCGCTGGAGGCGAAGGCAGCTTTCACACCGATGGCAGCGTCCACCTCTCGTCGAACGACGTCTCGTCGTCCTTTTTCTCGCGCGCGTTGGAAGACCTCTGCGAGGTTGATCAGCCATCGTTCGCGCGCCGGGTCACTCGTGAAGAAAGCGGTGCCCAGGTGGTCGTGAGCTACAGTCGTATCGATCGTATCTATACCAACATGTTCAGTTCTGTTCTCATCGAGTACCTCCCCGAATGCCTTATCCTCGAGCCTATAGTGAAAGCCGGTCGTCCATCGGATCATGCACAAGTTTGCCTTACCCTCCCGCCTGGGTCCAAGGCGGGGTTCAGGGTGCTGAATTGGGTGACCCGTCATTCTGCGTACCCCGTCGCAGTCGATGATCTCTCGCAGGCAGTTCGCCCGCTGGACTCCGACCCGCTTGAGCGGCGCGCGCAGCTCAAAGATATCATCATCCGCGTGGCCAAGGAAGTTCCCAGCTATGGCGCCATGCAGGCGGACGAGTCTCTAGCCGAGAAGATTGCCTGGTGCCTCGCAGCTCTGCGCGGTACTCTACGCGGGCAGCTTTGGCTGGTGCATCAGGCGATTCGCGCCTACCCGATCCTGCCTAAGTTTCTTGCCCCCGAGTCAGCGATGTGGATCGACATGCGCGCCTTCCACCCCCACCTAAGCGAGATGAACGGTGGGCACATTCAGCAGCGGATTAACGATATCGAGCAGCAGCCTGTCTCCAACGCAAAGAAAGTCAGCATGATAATGCAGCTTTACAAATGCCAGTCCGATTGGGGAAGTAAGCACCGCAAGATCTCGCTCTCGGGCATTTCGGATCCGACTGGCCAGGCCATCACCGATCCAGATTCAGTCGCCGAGAAGCTTGCTGACCATTGGGGCGAGGTCCACAGTCTCGCACCGACTTCTGAACCCAATCGTCGACTGCTTCAAGAATTTGTTCAGCCACGTGCTCTTGGGATGTTCTGGAAACTGTAGCCCGTGGAGCTTCGGGATCTGATCTCTGCGGTCTCGGATTCGGCCCCATGGGCCCGACGGCATCCCCTGCGTTTGTTACGCCTGCGGGGGGCCAGCAGTCGTCGATGTGGTTTGCGGCATGCGCGGCGCCCTCATCGACGAGGGCATTTCCCTTGTCGGTTTTCACCATGGCATGGCAGTCTTCCTCGCCAAGGGCAGCGATCCGAATGGTACCTCCCTCGCCGTCCTGAGGAAACCCGAGACGACTCGACCTCCCACGCTCAGCAATTCCGATAACAAGCTCATGCCCCTCGCCATCAACCGTTCTTTCTCCGCGTTCACTGCCCAGACGGTGTTAGGAAACCAACGGGGATTTATTGTTGGCCGTTATATGAACGAGAATATACTTTACCTGGAGAGTTGGGCCGTGTCTAGGTTTGCACAGTACGGGCACGAACGCGCTGGCACGATGCGCTATGATGTTAAGGCTGCGTTCCCGGGCCCCTCTTGCACTGCGTGAGTTTCTGGGCCTTGTCCGCCATGCAGACCCCGCCTAATATCATCCAAGTCGGGCGCGAGCAATGTTCCAAGACCGCGCCTGCTCTCTCGGCGGGGCGACACGCGGCCAACGTTCAATTCGCGATACGAAGCGCAGCAAACATCATGGTACAAGGCGAGAGGCAAGAGCAGCATAGGAGAGAGGAAGAAGAGGGAACAACGACGCGCGAGACGAGGCAGGGGCAAGAGCAAAGCAGGGGGGAGCGAGGGAGGCAGGGAAGAGACAACATAAGAGCAGTGGCAAACAAGGAAATTGATCATACTGCCGCCGCCCCCCGCACCACAAAATCTGCAGGACTCGGTTGGCCCGCGGAACCGACCTGTCGCGCGCCACGCATTGCACATAGTTCTGAGAACGCACGAAAAAGCGCAGGAGGCCGTGAGCTTGCCAAGACGATTCAGAGCTACATGCATCAGGTTGAGCTGGTGCGGGGAGGGAGCGGCGCCGAATTTGGAAAGACGCTTGGAGAGGGCATGGCGGAGCGAGAAGGGGGCGAGCTCGCGAATGGCAGCTTCAGTTGAGGCCTGGAATCTGGGAGTTCCGAACGACGGGATAGTCGGGATGGCGACGCGCATGTTGTAATTCTCGATCATCTGATGGATCGATGAGCACTTCCACGCGCGGCTGTTCCCCCGCGCCAGGAGCCTGCCATCGTCAAACTCTGTGGGCTCAGACAACTGTTTGGCAGCAAAGAAGGCTGGCGACGCGGTGGCAGCGCGGAACATCGCCGCCCGTCCTGCAGGAATAATGGCCTTGATCTGCGCGGGAAGCCCCCATTCTTTGAGTTCTCCAGGATCCCTTGGGCGAGGCTGTTATTGGGTGCATTCGTGATCGCTTGCTGGGCCCTCCGTACAAGTCGTATCACCATGGGATTCGGGGGGTAAAACTGCATGATGTGGGACAGAACCGAGAAGGACACCAGGTTGAACACCACGATGGATTTACAGAGACCCAATCCCAATCCCTTGACCTCGAACGCCCGAGACAGACATTTGGCAGCGGGGGCCTTCGAACTGAGGTCCTGCCAGTTGAGCCCGCGCGTAATCCCAAGATGCGCGCCTGCAGGCATAAAGACTAGATTGTCATCTATTCCATACCTCCGCGCGAGTGCCTCGCACTCGTCATGAGTGAAATTATTAAGCGGCACGAGCACGGATTTCTTCACATGCGCGTGGAGGTTGGCGGCGCGCCCTGCTACCTGCCACGCAGGAATAAGAACTGATACAGACTCGAAGATGTCGTGCGAGGCCACTGCGACGTCGTCGGCAACTGCGCCTAGTTCACTTAAATGAGGTGGGATCCGTGTCAACATATATCTCAAGATAGGGTCCATTGCCAAACAAAAGATCGTACCAGACAGCGGACATCCCTGTTTTATCCCTCTGGCCTCTGGAGGCAGAATAGGAGGCCGAGCGGGAACCACAACAATTTATAGAGACCTTGACATCAGAGTACAACTTACGTATAGCGAGCACAAGTCCGACATGTCCGAAGGCGGGCCCCGCCGCCCAGCTTGCTGTCACCGGGAGCTGACCGTCGTCCGCCGTCGTCGGTCGTCCCCTCGGGCTGCGCACTCCTCCTCCTCCTCCTCCTCCTCCTCCTCCTCCTCCTCCTCCTCCTCCTCCTCTTCCTCCTCCTCCTCCTCATGCTCGTCCTTTTTATCCTCCTGCTCCTCCTTCTCCTCTTCCTCCTCCTCCTCTTTCCCCTCTCGCCTTCTCCCCGCAGGCCGGAGTGGCGGCGGCGCCGGTTCCGTGCCACCCGCGGCGGCACCGCCCCCGGCGGTCGCCGTCGGAGCGCACGCGCCGTTGCCGAGAGCGCTCGTCGCCGCGTCGCGCGGGGCGCACCAGGCCCGCCGCGCTCCTCTCGGGAGGGCTTCATGGATACTCTGGGTGGGATATCGATCGAGGGGTGGGCGACTAACCGTCCGACGGAACTTGCCCATCCCCCCCTCCTCCTCCTCCTCCTCCTCCTCCTCCTCCTCTCCTCCTCCTCCTCCTCCTCTATTCCTCCTCCTCCTTCTCCTCCTCCTCCTCCTCCCTCCTCCTCTTTCTCTCCTCCTCTTCCCCTCCTCTTCCTCGTCCTCCTCCTCCTCCTCCTCCTCCTCCTCCTCTTGCTCCTCCTCCTCCTCCTCCGGGGCGATTCTTGTCCCATCCAGAGTACGCTTAAGGTCTTCTTTCGGGTTTGAGCTTCGAAGTTTTCTGTTGCTTTCTGACGCGCTCGTAGGCTCATCGCGTTCTTCCATTCCCAGGATGCCTTCCAGCAGCTGCGCCTCGCCGGGGGCCTTCCGGGGGCACCCGGATCGTCCCGGACCGCCGCCAGAAAGCCGAGTTGTGGACCGAAAACCATCCGGATCAGGGGCAACGGTGGGAGGGAGGATGCATCGCCCCACGCTCGCCCGTTGATCGGTGGTTGATCGCGCACCCCGCCCAGGAACGTGCGGTCTCGCTATTATCGGGGGCCTATCGCCATGTATCGGCGATGCATCGCCGATTCCAGTCTGATGGTCCCCTTTCGCGCGTTGCTCCTCAGCTTGGTGACCCGACGGCGCCCTCCCGCCGGGCGCTGCTCGTCACAACGGGCGGCGCGGTGGCTCCTCGATCGTCGATCCTCTTCTTCTTTCCTTCTCCTCTACCCCCTGCCCCTCTCCTTCTCTTCTTCTCCCCCATCCTCCACTTCCTCCCCCTCTCCTTCTCCTCGCTCTTCATCCTTTTCCCCCTCCTCTTCTCCGTCATCTTCCTTCTCGCCGTCCTCCTCTGGTCCTCCCGCCCCCCTCCTTTTCATCCATGTCCTCCGGGCCTCCTTCTCCTCCTTTTCCTCCTCCTCCTCCTCCTCCCTCCTCCTCTGTCTCTTCCCTCCTCCTCCTCCTCCGTTTCCTCCTCCTCCGTTTTCTCCTCCTCCTGCTCCTCCTCCTCCTCCCCCACCCCTTTCTCTGTCGCACCCCAGGACGCGTCGGTAGGGCGGGCGGGTCGTTTCTCCCGAGACCCCCTCACCGCTCATGATCCTGAAGCTTGAGCTTTGCAACAGCCTCAAGGACGGAGGGCGGGCCGTTTTCAATGTGTGGCTCTCGCGTTAGCGCCGCGCGCATTGGTCTGACAAAAACTGCAGCACATTCAAGGATGGAGAGCGGGCCGTTTTCGATGTGTGGCTCTCGCGTCAGCGCCGCATTCGTCTGGGCACCTGTGTCGCTGGGTGCCCTCGTGGCGCCCCAGGAAAAACAGGCGGGTTGGCAGCCCGATCGTCACCACAGGTCGACGGGGCTGTGGGAGAGACTCTTGCCCTGTGGTTGGCCAGCCACAGGAGGTGCGGGCCCGCCGTATCACCCTAGAAGGCCCGATGGGGTTACGCGAAGGGGTCGCCCGACGTGGGGGGCGCAGGAACGTAAGTCCTTGGGCAGCGGGGCCTCCGCTGCTTGAGGCCGGTGGCCAAGTGGGGGTGGTGCCGGTGGCCGTGTCTCGGGGTGGCATCTCGAGGCGCCTCGCAACGGCGGCGCAGATGTGACGACTGGGGCGGGTCTGTGCCGCCGCTCATGTTGCGAAGTCCGACTGCATGTGAATTCATGCAGGCACCTTGGGCACCTCCCTTCAGGTTGTGTCGCCCAGGTGTTCTGTTCGAGTACAAAAACATGAAAAACTTGCGGAAATTCGCAGCAGTTTCGAGAGGATGGATGGCGGTTCTCTGTCAAATTGTGACTCGGTTTTTGGCGGCGCACATTCGCGTTACAAGACATAGCATGTTCAAGGATGGAGGTCGGGCCGTTTTCTCAATGTTGCTCTCGCGCTGGCGCCGCGCGCATTCGTCGTAGAAGTTTGCAACGGTTTCAATGATGGAGGGCGGTTCCTTCTCAAAATTTGGCTCTCGCTTGAGCGCCGCGCACATTACCTTTCAAAGTTTGCAGCAGTTCCAAGGCGTCATATGGGCAACGCTGAAGACCGGGTTCAATTGCGCCGACATTGGCGCGTAAGCTCCCCGCGTAAGGTCCCGCGTAAGCGCCATCGTCCCCCATGCGGCGTGCCGCGCCGGCGGCCCGCGGAAGCCGCGGCGCAAGGTCGCTGTGACATCTCGCGTAAAAAAATGTTTCTTTTCGTCGCTCATATGGTTGAGGTATGTTGAGGTCCCAGGACTGGTGTTCTGGTGCGATTGCGAAGGCCTTACGGCCAGCACCGCCGACCCTGAAGGCGGGGCCTTCCTTGGGAGCCCCGCTGGCGACCCCCCCCAGGATCCGCTGGGATCCAGGTGGGGGGTTATTGTGACCCGAGATCCCTCCCCCTCCCCCCCGGCACTCCATGGATAAGGGAAGGGATCGACCTAACTACGACTTACTTTTTCCTTGTTCTTCAGTTTCTTGGGACCGACGACGACGCCGACTCAAACGGAAAAGCGTCTCACACACGCCGAAGTTTCGGCAGATCTAGGACTTTCAGGACGCAGCAGTTGCGTTGATTTGCGGTGTGGATGTCCCAGGCACAGCGTTCTGCCACCATTCAGGATTGTCAGGAAGCAGCCGTC
Organism: Prorocentrum cordatum; assembly: GCA_963575745.1. Taxonomy (NCBI): domain Eukaryota; class Dinophyceae; order Prorocentrales; family Prorocentraceae; genus Prorocentrum; species Prorocentrum cordatum. Next base: position 72,907 of record CAUYUJ010003099.1, on the reverse strand, counting down.
GCGTTGATTCGGCGTTGAGGTCCGAAGACTGATGTGTTGGTACGATTAATGATTCTCAGACGGTTGTCTGCCAATGGTAATTACATTTCCCGCGATGGAGATACATTCTTCTAGGGACCTATGAGGAGGGAATTTTGAAGGAGGGCTTACTGTATCATCGTTGTTGCGCCTTGGCCTTGCACTGGTTATCATCCTCTTCCTCTTCCTCTTGTCTGGCATGCCATCAG
>CAUYUJ010003099.1:67680-70180 GCA_963575745.1 Prorocentrum cordatum | reverse complement strand
CACGATAGAACGGTCTGGCGAGCGAAGAGCGCCAATCGTTCAAGGTGGAGAGATCCACACTGCGTCAGAAACCAAGGCCGAAGTCGTCACGCCGCGAACTTGCTGTACGCACGCACCTCTTCAGAAGCAACGTTACGCGGGGGGGATAGGCTCAGGGAGGGTCCCATCGATGCCAAATCCCCCATTGGTCGCCGGTATGGGCGTGATAGCTCACCCCACCCAGGGGCTTGCTGTTTCGCTCTCGGGGGTCTATCGCCGATATGTCGGCGATGTATCGCCGATTCCAGCTCGATGTTTCTAGCCCTGAGCTGGTCACCGCCAAACGCTCCCCCCATCAGCAGGTCCAGTCGACGCCCCGACCTGGGGTTCGCTTGGCTGCAGACGTCCTTCGGAGGTTGAGCTCCCGCTGGTGCTTCGGAAATCGGACCTGCACGGGTAGGGTTCCCAGCGGACAGGACTGGGACGAGAAGAAACTTTTCCAGAGCGTTCCGGACGTTCCGGAACGCTCTCAGAACGCTCCAGAGTGCTCTGAAAAGGCCGCGGCGCCCGACATGTCTTCCAGGGCTGCCAGATCTCAGATATTCTCGACCTTGGCATCGCTCGGACGTGTGCATTTTTCCTTCGGCGAGGACCATCGAGGAGCATCCTTGATCATTTAGCGAAAAAGCCACGCACGAAACCGAAAAAAACGCAGGGAATGGACGTCCGAGCGATGGCGAGCGACTCATCCGCACCCGAGATTTGATCCTCGTCCTGGCTTCGTTGTCTCACACTCGGCTGCCCATCGCGGGGCTCCGCCGGTCGGGCGCGCGGTTTTCGAGGGTCCTCGTCACCCGGCAGCTTCGCGCGACGAGGCGGTCGGGCCTGGGTGCAAGATCGAGGTCGGATCGGGGAGGGTACCCTGAGGTTCTTCGTGCAATTGTTGGCTGTTCTTGTGCATCCTGGGGGCCTGGCATCGCTCGGACGTGTGCATTTGGCGAGAAAAAAAACACGCACGAAAGCGAAAAAACACACAGGGAAAGGACGTCCGAGCGATGGCCGGGGGGAGGGCACCGTCGAACGTTCTTCAGTGTGGGCCGGCGGAACAGGCTTAGCGTGCTCTTGCGGTCGGGCCTAGGTGCAAGATCGAGGTCGGATCGGGGAGGGTACCCTGATGTTCTTCGTGCTTGTTGGATGCTCTCGTGCATCCTGGGGGAGGGCACCGTCGAGCGTTCTTCAGTGTGGGCCGGCGGAACAGGCTCAGCGTGCTCTTGCGGGATGCTCAGCGTGTTCTTCGTGCTTGTTGGATGCTCTCGTGCATCCTGGGGGAGGGCACCGTCGAGCGTTCTTCAGTGTGGGCCGGCGGAACAGGCTCAGCGTGCTCTTGCGGGATGCTCAGCGTGTTCTTCGTGCTTGTTGGATGCTCTCGTGCATCCTGGGGGAGGGCACCGTCGAGCGTTCTTCAGCGTGGGCCGGCGGAACAGGCTCAGCGTGCTCTTGCGGGATGCCCTGGCGCCCCGGGCCCGACCGCAGCCGCGCCTCGCGCGTCGCGGCTGGCGCCTGCCGAGCCGGCCATCTCCAGAAGACGGCCCGAGGGCGCGACGACGGCCGCGCACCGCGGGGCGCGAGGGCGCGGAGTGCGGTGACCGTGGAGGGTCGCAGGCTCCATATTTATATATATATATATATATATACATACATACATATATATATATATATATATATATATATATATACATATACATATATATAGATACGCGGCGCGCTCTCGGGCTTGCCTGGGCCCGCGGAGGGCTCCGGAGGCGCCAGGCGGGGCCGGTCCTGGGAGCGTCGGGAATTTTGCCCCCCGGAGGAGGCCTCGCCTCAGGATCGGCCTCGCCCCAGCATGCGGTACTGCAGTCGACCCGCAGAGTAAGGATGGGCAGCCTTCCCAAGGGTACCCTTGCATCCTTGCCCCCTCGGGCCACCCTTCGCTACTTTCGTCGGCCGCGCCCCGCTCGGAGCGTTTGGAAGTGGGCGTCCGAGGCCCTTGCAGCCCCATCGCGCAGCCTTGCTATACGGGTTGGCTGCAATGCTCTGTGCGCGTCGGCCCCCTGGAGGCGACGCGCGCACCGAAAGATCCTCACAGCATGTGCGTCGTGGCGGGCGCTTTCTGGCCACACCGCTCGGGAAACGATCTCCTACAAGCTGGCTGTACTAGATGTTCGGGTCGGACGCACGCCTTTTAAGGAGGACAGCTAGTACTAGTGTGTCTCTGTGCGTCCCCTAGGATTTCTTCGTGCTTGTGAAGAAACAGGTGGGTTCCATACCCGGTCGCGCCAGGGTTCTGTGGGGTCTCTCGGTTTTGTGCCGTTGCACGGGGGGCTCCCCGAGGTTCTTTGGTTCTGTTTTCTTGCAAGGTGTTGCCGGGGTTCCCTTTGTTCCTTGGCTTGGGTTCTTTGGTCGAACGGGGCTAGGACGAGGATAAATCCGTTCCAGAACGGTCCGGAACGCTCCCAGAGCGTTCGGGAACGCTCTGAGA
>CAUYUJ010003099.1:57680-62680 GCA_963575745.1 Prorocentrum cordatum | reverse complement strand
CAGACGGCGGCGTCAAGTCATGATGATGACATTGATGACGAGGATCCCGACGACCTGGACGATGCTTGGGCTGATCGTGCGCACAAGGCCGCCTCCGTCGAGCACGCGATCCTCAGCAGCTTGGTCAGCGACGGGGCGGGGGCCACCGCTGCGCAGGTCAATGGCGCTGATGCAGGGCAAGTTCGCAACGTGCTTCAGGACGTTCTTCGTGCCGCTGGACATTCCGTACGCCGTGTTGCTCCTGCCGCTGCCGCCGACCCTGCCCGCCGTATGCGTGGCGGTTCGCGCTCACCGAGGGGAGCTGGGGCCTCCTCCTAGCCTGGGCAAGTCTCGGGACTGGGTCTGCGGAACTTGCAATGTCACGGAGGACTCGCGCTTGGTGCGAGTTTTGGATGACTTTTCAGGTTTCGACGCTCTCTGCGCGCAAGAAATTTATCCAGCCTTGGGCGTCTGCTATAAGGAGGCCGCTCTTCCACGTGAGGGATGGTCAGCTAAATTTCTACCCGCTACCGCTACTCAGAATGGTGGCAAGTCTGGAGGCCTGCGCACCATGGTAGCCAAAAAGATTGGACTCAGCACTCTGGAGACCCAGACTGGCCATCTACCCTGGTCAAGGGTGGCTTCCTCTTGGGCAACGTCTATCTCAAGCATGGGGGCAGTCTCGCGGACTTCAAGTGGGGCATCCTCTCGAGGCTCGGGAGCGCTCCCAAGTCCGCGCGCACTCCCTTCATAACAGCAGCTGGTTTGCAACTGGGACCGCAGCAGCTCGAGTCCTCGTGTTGGCCAGCGGCTCTAGATGCTCAGATTGTCGCGCCCGTGGCTGGCACTTGCTTGCCAGCATGGCGCGTCGTCGACTATTTCGTCGCATCTACTGATTTGCTCGGCGTGCACTCGGTTGATGCGCTTGACGACTTGACGAGATTGACGCCTCTCCTCACTCACCGGCGTCGATGAAGCTGCGGGCCCTCTCCAGCGAGGTGACGGTTCGCATGGTTGCCGCGCCTCGGAAGTTCCCCATGCACCTTGCCATTGGGATGCGCGCAGGAGCCGCGAGAGGATCTGCGGGGGGATCCTGCTACATCCACTGCCGCTGCTGACTCGATTGATGCTGGATGGGGTGCCTTCGCGTCGGCCGCATAATTTGAATGGGCCAGAGTCTTCCATGCACCATTTGATGAAGCTGATAGATACTGCGGCCGCAACATGCCCATCAAACCTCGTTTCCGCCATGCGTGGTGCCCTGGACTTGTTCGCTTTCCCAGGTTATCTGTTCTGGCCGCCTGGTGGCGCGAAGTTCCCCTGGAGCTTGGAGGCCCGCTGCGTGTGCAGCGCTATGTTGGGGATAAGCTGCGCGCGCGGGCATCGAGCGTCAACGGGCTCCGCGAGCTCCCCAGGGCCCACGCTCTGCATTCCGAGCAGATGCACGCCGCGTGTTCGCGCGTCTGGGGTGACATTCTTGCGATTCTTGGGGGGGCGACTCGACTTCTCAAGCAGTTGGCTGACCAAGCGGCCCAATCGCAACAGCAGCGAGCAGCGCGTCGCAGAGAGCAGCACGGGAGACAGTGGATCGACACGCGCTCCGTGAACGGGGCCTCTGCGTCGCGTTCCTTCTCGGCACTTTCGATCGGCTGGCAGCCCGGCGCAATGGGGCACAGCGGGCTTCGCACTGCGAACGCACGGGTGGAGGTAGACATGTTGCAGAGGGAATGGGAAGTCTGGTGGATGGTGCATACAGAAAGACAGCCTCTGAAATGGCCGGATTTCCTCGGGGGGCGCCCCTCCCCCCCCCCCCCTCCTAGCCATTTCGGAACCCAAAGCTGTCCTTCGCGCCTTCCCAGTCAAGACTGGCTCAGGATTCGACCAGACCAGCCCGCGCAATCTTCTGCACTTGCCTGATCATGCGCTTCAGCTCTTTTGTGACATCGTTGCCGGTGTCGAGACTAACCATGCGTGGCCTCGCATGTGTAGTCGGGTTGTGTTCATTTTGAGACGTGGTGGAGGTGCGCGGCCTCTTGGGCTTCTACATGTATTTTGTCGCGTGCAGAGTCGTCTTCGTCGACCGTGCATCAGTGACCGGCAGACTCGCAACTTCCGTGACCTCTGGTGGTTCACTCGCGGGCGTTCAGCTGAAAAGCGTTTGGGCCCCCAGTGCGCGGTCCGAATACGCGCCGCCCTCCTGGACCTGAAGAAAACTTACGAATTTACGTTCAGCATCGGCATCTTCTACAAGCAGCAAGTGATACGCAGCGCCCGCTCTGGCAATTGAAACTTCTTATTGGTTGCTATCGTGCGCCCCGCGCCCTAGATCTGCAGGGGGTGCGCGGTGACTTTGCGCGCGCGCAGCAGGCGCTTTTTCCGGGCTGCAGTTTCGCTGTTTTGATGTTACAATTGCTGCTGCTTGGACCCCTTGATAGAGCGCATGCCGTGCATCGCTCGGTCGCCTTGGCGGCCAATGTGGATGACTTCTCGCTGCAGCGCTGCGGTGGCGAGCAGCGCGCGGGCCAGAAGCTGGGGGCCACCGCGGAGCACCTTGCGTCAGAGCTTCAGGCTGTAGACATGCAACTGGCCCTCGATAACGGCAGGGTCCTCGGCAGCCCTGGGGCTCTGCGAGCTCGGGTTGCGCGAAACCTTTGCCCTCCGGGAATCCAGGCCGCGGGGGCCGATGGCAATCTCGGCGTTGACTTCGCCGCGGGAAAAGTCAAGCCCAGGGGCGCCGCGACCGCCAGGTTCGGAGCGATCAAGAAACGACGGAAGCGCGTGTCTATCTTACAGTCAGGGAGGCCAGGGAGAAAATTATTGGGGCAGATGGGCAGCGCTGCATTGGAAGGGCCACTTCGTTAGGCACCGCTGCAACTGGAGTAGACGAGAGGGAGCCTCGCACGTTGGGTAGTCTTGCTGGAAAACTGCAGGATCACCACCGGAGCGGGAGGGGCCTTGCCTCCCCCCTTGCGTTAGCCCCCAACAAGGACATCCCCCCCTCAACGGAGACTCCGGTGGGCAACCCTCCGAGGTTGGGCGTCGCCATTTTTCGTTTTCTCGGGGAGTGCACTAAGTCTTCGCGGGATCTTTCGTCGCCGTTTTTGTTCCAGGGTTCCTCGGCGTTCTCTGGGGCGCGCGATGCGGACCGCGGCTTGCTCGCGGGCCTCCTTGAGGCGCGTGGCCTCATGGGGGGCGCCGCCGAAGGCCCCAGCGTCAGCGTTCACGGGCGTCCCCCGGCAAATTTGGGCACGCTCACACACGCATCACGCGGTTCGTGGTCTCATTGGCAGCTCCACCGACAGCCCCAATAGCATGGCTCACCTGCGTCCCAAGTCCAGTTTGGCATGCCTCTCACACGGTGCGTGGCTTCATAGGTAGATTCGGGGAGTTTCATTGAAGGCCTTTGTGGCAGGGTTCGCATGCGTCCCGGCAAGTGTTTTGGCGCGTCGTCGTCGTTGTTTTGTTCGAACAGGTGTTTTGAAGATTTGCGTTTTGCTCGCCGTTCTCTTGTTGGGGTGGGCTTGTGCGGGGCGAGTAACGTCGCCGTTTCTAGTTGACACTCGGTAAGTGTGCAGGAATTGAATTATCCTCGCTGGTCTCTCTAAGCGGATGGGTTGGATAAGAATGAACGGACGTGATACAAGGACCTCGACCCCATAGTAAGAGCCACGTGGTTGCCCGTAAAGTTCATCTTTCTGTGCCTTCACGAGAAATGGATGCCCCTGAAGGTCCTCGATCTCAGCTTCAAGCAAGTGGGCGCCCGCCTCGGCAAGTCGCAGCGCCCTAGGAGTTCCATGGCGGGGCCCTGCACGACTCTTTTGGCTTCTCTGCGTCGGGTTGGAGTTCGGGCGCAGTCTGTGGAGCTCAGGAGCTTCCCTGAAGGACGTGATCTGAACAGTAGTGAGGCCTGCCCCTGCCTTGTAAAGCAACACATTCTGCGAGCTGTGCATCTGTGGCAATGCGACAGGATAGCCGAACATGTTGAAGCGCCAGAGTTCAGAACTGGCGCGCGCCTTGCCCCAGTCCTATTTTTTGCGCTCCTCAGCGCTGCCAAAGCAGAAATCCGATGTGCGATCGCGTGTGATTGGAGCCCGATGGCCAATGGCACGATAATGGCTAGCGGGCTATCCCGTTGACCCCTTCTGTCTTGTCTGTCAGGCCGCTGGCCTGCGGGGGATCGGAATGTTGGCCCGCAGGAACTGCGGGTGCCAGCGTCGCGCAACGCAGCTCGAGGCGCCCCAGCAGGGAGGCCTCCCACAGCTGCTTGCTGAAGGGTGTCTAGCGCCTGTCCCTGGACTTGAGCGCCCCTCGCTTCCTGATCTCCCTCACCTTCTTTGGGCCCACGGCGCCCCGGGGTCGCCCGCGGGCGACGTTTTCCTCGATGCCTCCGTTTTTGAGGGTGGCCTGGGGCCGCGGGCCTCGGGAGGTTGGGCCATTGTCGGCCTCGAATGAGGGCGCCGTACGTCATGCGACGCAGCTGTGGGCAACTTGCCGCTGAATTCGCCGCCACCAATTAATCTGAGCGTAAGGCCATCCTCGAGTAAGCACGCGCGCCCGCCAGTCGCTGTGCACGCCGATTCCAGGTATGTGTTAGATGGTGTCATCACGTCGAGATGGCGCTTCGATGCCACTGGTGCGTTGCACGCAAATTCTTTCATGTGGCGCGAGGTTTGGGACAGGCTCGATGATTGGGGTTTGGACGGGTCGGAGTCGTGTGAGCCGGTTCGTTTCGTCAAAGTACCTGCCCATCCCACCCGCGCGTCTGTTCGTGCTGGCCTTGTGGCCAAGAGAATCAAGTTCGGCAACGACGCGGCCGACAAGCATGTCAGGTGGGCCGCCCAGGCTTTCCGCGCGCTGCCGCCGCTTGTTGCCGCCACCGCTGCCCGCCTCAAAATGCTTAAGTCCTGGGTGAAGTGGGTTGGGCGATTCGGGGATGACCTCCTTGACTCCTTTCATCCTCCTGCTCTTAAGCGTGGGAAGCCTCCTCAGCCCGTCCTGCTGATTGTGCAGGCACCCACTTC
>CAUYUJ010003099.1:42680-55180 GCA_963575745.1 Prorocentrum cordatum | reverse complement strand
AAGAGGAGGAGGAGCAGTCGGAGGAGGAATAGTAAGAATAACAATAATAATATGAAGACGAACCATAACCATAATTATAGTAATAATAATAATAATAATAATAACAATAATAGTAATACTACTAATAATGCTAATAATAATACTAATAATAATAATAATGATAATAATGAAAATAATAATAATAATGATAATAATGATAATAATAATAGCAATAGTAATAGTACTGATAATAGTATGAATGATAAGAATAACCGTAGTAATACTACTCATACTAATCGTAGTAATAGTAGTAAGAATAACAATACACAAATAATAAAACACTAATAATATGAATAGTAATAATAATAATAACAACACTAATATCAATAATACCAATACTAATAATCAAATGAATAAGAAGAATAATAATAACAAGAATAAGAAGGAGAGGAAAAAGGAGGAGGGAGAAAAATAGGAAAAGGAGGAGGAGGATTGGGAAGAGAGGTGAAGGAGGAGGAGGAGGAGCAGGAGCAGGAGGAGCAGCAGGAGGAGGAGGAGGAGGAGGAGGGCCCCTGACGGCCTCTGACGGCCTAGGAAGGGCCCCAAGAGGCCAACAATTTGTCACAGATCTCCGCCTTGACGCTTGGCGCCCCCAGAGGTGTGGACTTACCGGGTCTTGCCCTCGGGGTTCGAATCCTCGAAAACCTCGGTCTTCGAAACCTCGAACCTCGAGTCCTCTAAGCCTCGATCCTCGAAACCTCGAACAACCTCGAATCCTCGGAGCCTCGATCCTCGAATCCTCGAAGCCTTCCTCGATGCTCGAAGCCTCGAAGCCTCGATCCTCGAGATTTCGATCCTCGAACCCTCGGAGCCTCGATCCTCGTATCTCTGAAGCCTCGAACCTCGAAGCCTCGATCCCTCGGAGCCTCGATCCTCGCACCTCCGAAGCCTCGGTCCTCGATGCTCGATCCTCGCACCCCCCCCGGCCCCCGCCGCGGGCGACGGAGGCTGCCGCGCGCCGGCCGGTCGGCCCACAGCCGGCCCGCCGCCCGCGGGTCGCCGGCCGCGAAGCGGCCAGCCCCCGGGCAGGGGTGGAGGCTGCGCGGCGCTCGGCCTCCGCGGGGGGCGCGCGCCGGCGGCTCCGAGGCCTCGAGGCTTCGAGGCTCGAGGCTTCGAGGCTTCGAGGCTCGAGGCTCGAGGCTTCGAGGCTCCGAGGTTGTTCGAGGTTGTTCGAGGCTCGAGGCTTCGAGGCTTCGAGGCTCGAGCGTGGAGGTTTTCGCGGGATCTCGTCGGTGCCCGGCGGCTTTCGGGCCTCGGGATGCTGTCCAGCAGGCGCGCCTCGTCAAGGGCGTCCCGGGGGTGCCCGGATCGTCCCAAGCGGCCGTCTGAGAGCTCAGTTCTGTACCGAAAGCCAGGGGGCAACGTTAGGGGGGGATAGGCATATGGGGGGTGCATCGACCCCCAATCGCCCACTGATCGCCGATGGGAGCCCGATAGCTCCAACCTGCCCAGGAAGGTGCGAATTCACCATGGGGGGTCTATCGCCGATCCATCGACGATGAACCGCCGATTCCAGGTTGATGCATCCCCATATGCCAGTCCCCCCCTATCGTTGTCACTCACGGCCCTCGCCGATCAAGGATTCGGGCAACTCGATGGGCGGCGGGGGAGGATTCGGAGTTCCTGAGCACGTGGCGAAGTCCGAACCCTACCCCCACCTCCCGTCGATCCAGGAGAATCGATGGTTGGCGGGGGGAGGCTTCGGATGTCGCCACTGGCCTGGGGCTGGGCGGGACTTCTGGTGGCGCCCAATTTCGGGCCCGGGGAGCGTCACATCTCGATCCGATTTCGAAAAATGCAGCAGAAAGATGAGGTCTATATTCGGGGCGCTGAAGAAGGAGCCCTTTCTGTTGGGGAGGGACTCGGTGTTCCTTGGTTGTTTCAGAGTTTGCCTCGGGTTTTCCTGAGGTTTTCCACAGGAAGTCGAGGTTGAACTTATGGGAAAAAGGGGCCTCGTTCCTTACTTAGGGTTTCCTCGGTCAACGCCTCGACTGTAGGGCTTTGGTCGCGCTGTGGCAGTTCTTTCCCCACATCGGATCTCAGGGAAGGCGTCCCCAGGCAAAACGTTTCCCCAGGAGTTCCCGGGAGGCCCAGGGTGCCTCCCTGGCACCCTTCACGAGACCCGGAGGGCCCCTTGGGCTCCCAAGTGGCGCGAGAAGCTGTGGACACCCTGGGCCAGGAGCACCCTTCGGGTCGGACAATGGGGGGATAGTTAGGGATACGAGGGGTTTCTAGATCCTCTGCGTGCAGCTGGTTTCGGTCCCGCCGCTGGGCGCTTTTCACATAACATGGGCGCTGGGAGGCGCCGGGAAAATCAGCTACGCGAGCTGATTGGCCAACCCCCCTTTTACTGCCTGTCTTAAGGGAGGGCGGACTAAGGAGGGGAGCAACTATACACATGCACCGATCCTGGCCAGGTCGATCTCGTGGACCGGTGCACATTTGCACATGCCATCCTGCCTTGGCCTGGAGGGGTATATTCAGGAGGGAAAAGCACACACAGACACAACGAATCGTCGATCTCCAGGAGAATGTGGGAAAACATGGGAAGTGGGGGGAAGACGTAAATCCAGAAAAACATGAGAAAATATGGGGAATCTTCGGATTTGTGCGTATTTATTTGTATGTCCCTGAGCCCCTTCATTGGCCTGGAGGGGCATATGCCGATCCTGGGCCCAGGGCAAGCTTGGCCAGGATCGGTTGGGGGGAAGGGTTTTGTCCGCCCTCTTGGGCCTCACGTGGAGGCCCGCTGCATGCCCTGAGGCCGTCGCCTGTCGATCACGAGGGTGCCAGAGAGGGCCCCGCGAGGGTGGCGGAGACCGCGGATTTCGACCATCCTCGACGACGGCAGCGACGACGGCGACGGCGACGGCGACACACGGCGACGAGACACACAGAGCGAGCGAGAGCTAGAGAGAGAGAGAGAGAGATACATAGAGAGAGAGATACAGTAGAGAGAGAGAGAGAGCAGAAGTTCGAGAGCGTAGAGACGGTGGCTTGGGTCCACGCGCCAGTCTCATGATTTCATATGATGTCTGTGCGCCTGAAAGCACGAAGCGCCGGGACCCGAGTGGACAAAGCAACGTCGGGACCGAACATGTCGCCGGGGGGGAGGAGCAGTGCGTTCGAGAGCGCAAAGTGCCACGCGCATCGCTGCAGATTGCAGGGAGGATGAGCATGAGGTTGAGGTTGAGGGTGAGGGTGACAAGGATGATGATGGTCATTGTGACGGTGATGATGCCGCTGCTGCTGCTGCTGCTGGATGGTGGTGGTGGTGGTTGTGATGAAAATGAGTATGAAGACGATGATAAATATGACGATGAAGATGACGACGATGACGAAGATGACGAAGATGACGAAGATGACGAAGATGACGAAGATGGCGAAGATGGCGAAAATGATGATGATGATGATGATGATGATGATGATGATGATGATCATGATCATGATCATGATCATGATCATGATCATGATCATGATCATGATCATGATTATGATTATGATCATGATCATGATGATGATGCTGATGATGACGATGCTGATGCTGATGCTGCTGCTGCTGCTGCTGCTGATGATGATGATCATGAGGATGATGCTGCTGCTGCTGATGCTGCTGCTGCTCATGCTCGTGCTCATGCTCATGCTCAAGCTCATGCCGCTGCTGTTGCTGCTGCTGCTGATGATGATGATGATGATGATGATGATGATCATGGTCATGGTTATGATCATGATCATGACGACGATGACGACGACGTCGACGACGACGACCACGATGATGGTGATGATGGTGATGATGATGATCATGATGGCGATGATGATGGTGGTGGTGATGATAATGGTGATGGTGATGGTGACGACGATGATGATGATGCTGATGATGATGATGATAGTGATGATGACGATGATGATGATGATGATGATGATGATGATGATGATGATGATGATGATGATGATGATGACGACAACGACGACGACGATGACGACGACGACGATGATGATGATGAAGATGATGATGATGATGATGATGATGATGGTGGTGGTGGTGGTGGTGGTGATGATGATGATGATGATGATGATGATGGTGGTGGTGGTGGTGGTGATGATGATGATGATGATGATGATGATGATGATGATGATAATGATCACAAGGCTGGTAACAGTGCACATAATGGGAGGAGGAGGAGGAGGAGGAGGAGGAGGAGGAGGAGGATGAGAGGAGGAGATGAGGGAAGGGAGGGAGAAGAGGAGGGAGGAGGAGGGAGGAGATGGAGGAGGAGGAGGAAAGGTGTAGGAGGAGGAGGAGGGAGGAGGAGGAGGAGGATGGAGGAGGGAGGATGGAGGGAGGGAGAGGGAGAAGGAGGATGAGGAGGAGGGAGGAGGAGGAGGAGGAGGAGGAGGATGAGGGAGGAGGAGGAGGAGGAGGAGGAAGGAGGAGGAGGAGGAGGAGGAAAGGGGGAAGGGGAGGGGGGGGAGGGGGAGGGGGAGGGGGAGCAGGAGGAGGAGGCGGAGGGGAGGGACGAGGAGGAGGAAAAGGAGGAGGAAAAGGAGGAGGAAAAGGAGGAGGAAAAGTAGGGGAAAAGAGGTGGAGGGGCGGAGGAGGAGGACGAGAGGAAGAGGAGGACGAGGAACGAGGAGGACGAGGAGGAGGAGGAGGAGACGAGGAGGACGAGGAGGACGAGGAGCGAGGGAGAGAGGACGAGGAGGACGAGGAGACGAGGGAGGAGGAGAGGAGGAGGAGAGGCGGAGGAGGCGGACGCGGCGGGGCAGGGGGGGGGGAGGAAGGAGAAGAGGAGGCGGAGGAGGCGACGCGCGGCGGAGGAGAGGAGGAGGCGTAGTAGGAGGAGGAGGAATGAGGAGGAGAGGTGAGGAGGGGTAGGGGGAGGTGGAGGTGGAGGAGGAGGAGAGGAGTAGGGAGTAGGATGAGGGGAGGGGAGAGGAGGGGAAGGAGGAGGAGGAGGAGGAGGGAAATTAGGTTTCCACCCCTCTCCCGTCTCCTCCCTTCTCCTCCGCTCCCCTTCCCCACCTCCTTCCTGCCCTTCCCTCCCGTCCTCTCCCTCCCTCCCCTTCTCTCCCCTCCATTCCCTTTGTCCTCCCCGCCCTCTCCCCTCCTCTCGCCCCCTCCCGCGCCCCTCTGTACTGCGCCTGCCGGGATGGGGCGAGCAACCCAGACGCCACCCACGCCGACGCGGGGAGGCAGACCAGATCCGCTCCTGGACTGCGGTGTGGGTCCGCCGGCCACTCTCCCGGGCGCTCCCCGAGGTCTCCTGGCCTTCCAGCCGACAGATCGTCGCCACAGCAGTCCCCCAAGAGCCCGGCGCTTAGCACACCTGGGTGTCCGCGCGCGTCCGCGGCGCACGGCGCAGGGCACCGGTGTTGGCAGTGCCGCGGGCGTGCCTTGTATGCGCCCGAGGGGTCGTGCATGGGTAGAGCTACGTATGTGGTATGTGCTCGTGCACGCAGGTGCACGTCGACCGTGCGCGCGACCATAACGGCATGGTTCGCATATGCATTTTTGCACGCAGACGCATGCATGAATGTGCCCATACATGCGTAACTTTTGTTTTGCATTCGCATGTACGCGCTCACATGAACATGCATGTGCATATGTGTACACACGCACGTGTACGGGTACGTAATCATGTTCTTGACAGCACGTGCGTGCGTGTGCGTGTATGTGTGTTTGTGTGTTTTGTGTGCTAGCAGAGACGCTTATATGTATATACAGCAGCGCTTATACAGTACACGCTACCCCACTTGTGCATGTGAAGCGTTTTTGCGCCACGATTACGCATACGCGTGCACAGCAACGCGTGCACACTGCCTCCTCCCCAGTTTTCCCCTTCCTCTTTGCCTCCCTCCGTCCTCCAGTGGCAACCGTCTGGCCGGAATACCTCGGGGCGACGCCGAGTATGGCCGATAAGCGGGGGCGATCTTTTGGTTGGGACGACGTTGTGTGATTTTTGCTTGGCAGGTTTGCTTTTGGCGATGTGACTTTGGTTCAGCGGCAACGGTCCCAGCCACTTGGACGGTCCCAGCTATGGGGGGGCGGGGGGGTGGGAGAGGGAGGGAGGGAAGGAGGGATGGAAGGACGGAGGGAGGGAGGGAGGAGGAGAGGAGGAGGAGAGGAGGAGTAGGAGGAGAAGGAGAAGGAGAAGGAGGAGAGGAAGTGGAGGACCAGTGTAAACCCAAGACGCATCCAAGATGTTGCAATACATCCTCCAAGCTTCCTGTTCATGGGTCCCTTCAATTGATTCTTCACGCTTCACGTATCCCCACCAGCCCCTTCAGAAACGTTGCCCATGAAATTTGACGAGAAAAGGGACGAAGAGACACAAATAGTGAAGCAAAGCGGGCAACCAGGATGAACGGAGAGATCTCTTGGACCAAGCGGGTGGCTTTGGAGTGCCTTATCAGGCCATCCCTCTGGGGCCCGTGGGGGGGCGAGGGGAGGATGAGGAGCAGCAGGAGGAGGAGGAGGAGGACGACGACGACGACAACGCGGACGAGGAAGAGGAGGAGCAGGAAAGGGACGCGATGAGGGCAAGGACGAGGACGGGGACGAGGAGGAGGAGGAAGAGGAGGACAACGAGGACGAGGACAGAGCCCTCAAAGTCGCCTCTTGGAGCCTTCTTGGGACTCCTTTGGGGGATCTTGGGATCCTCTTGGGGCTGTTTTGGAGGATCTTAGGGCCTCTTGGGGCTGGCCCTCTTGGAGCCTTCTTGGAGGTCCCTTGGGAGCCCTGAAGGGCCTCTTGGGGCCATCTTGGAGGCCATCGATCAAAAAGGGGACGGGGGGCCCAAATGTTCCTCCCCCCCGGGGCCATCAACATCGCCTCTTGGGGAGCTCTTGGGCGCTCCTGGGGCCATCTGGGGGGTCTCTTGGGCCCCTCTTGGGCCTCTCTTGGGCCATCTTGAGGCCTCAGCAGCGCATCGAAAGCGAAAAGGCGAACAGTCAAAACTAATTGATTTTCCTTGGGTCAAGTTTATTTTCGCCTGTTGGGGGATTCCTCAAGCGGATCCGAGAGCAGTTGGCACCGTCTTGTGGTCCTCGTCGGGCCTCTTGGAGGTATGCCAGAAGCTATTTTGAACCATCTTCGGCTATCTTGAGCCACCTTGGAGGCCATCTTGGAGCATCGGAGGCCCTCTTGGAGCCATCTTGGGCGAAAGAGGACCCCCTGACACATTGCGAACCCCCCCAACAACTTCAGGGAAGGGAGAGAGGGTACCCCTCCGCGAACGGAAGAGGGTTTTGGGAGAGGAAAGACAGATATCGCTAGACCACCTTAGCCCAAAGAGCTGGTGGGATTGTTTAAATTGCGGGAAGTTGCCCAGTAGAAAATAGACGTGTGAGAATCTTCAATCGTGCATACGCGTAGTTTTTGGGACGTCAGCGCCACGGATCAGCATGATTGTTGCGTCTTGAGAACCCGAATTCGTTCAAGACAGTATTTTTGTGATTTCAACACCGCGAATCAATGTGACCGTTGCGCCCTGAAAGTCCAAACTAAATCGTGCCAGAACACAATTCCTCGGATTGCGACTACACGAGTCATGGTAATTGTTGCAAATTGTTAAGACGAATGCGTGCGGCGCTAAGGCGATAGCCGCATGTTGAAAAGGACACCCCATTCATCCGTGAAATTGCTGTTATGGCGAGGACGTCTCAGGCGAAACGCCCGGCACGCCCTAACGCCACGTCTGTCGGGGCTCAATGCAAACGGGGGTCAGCCAGAGCGCCCGATCTTGCAGGATTTTGCAGGGCCAGGGTCGCACTGACCCAGGCTTGGGAGCAGGATCCTGCAGGATGCTGCAGGATCCTATGTTGCAGGATCCTTCGCACTGACTCGAGTTTGGGTGCAGGATTTTGCAGGATTCTGCAAGGGCTGACTGACCCGTATCTGGATTGACCCCGGTCAGCAGATCCCCGAGTCTGGGGGTGCGAGAGGCACCGGAGAAGTTACGTATTCGTATGGAAAGGAATGGATGATGTTGTTGTTGATGATGATGATGATGAGGAGGAGGAGGAGGAGGATGAGGATGAGGATGAGGATGAGGATAATGATGAGGATGTGGATGAGGATGAGGATGTGGATGAGAATGAGGATGATGAGGATGAGGATGATGATGATGATGATGATGATGATGATGATGGTGATGGTGATGATGATGATGATGATGATGATGATGATGATGATGATGATGATGATGATGATGATGATGATGATGATGATGATGATGATGATGGTGATGATGGTGATGATGGTGATGATGGTGATGATGCTGATGCTGATGCTGATGCTGATGATGATGCTGATGCTGATTGATGATGCTGATGCTGATGCTGATGCTGCTGATGATGCTGATGATGCTGCGATGATGATGATGATGAGGGGGAGGAGGAGGAGGAGGAGAGATGAGGATGAGGATGAGGGAGGAGGAGGAATTAGAGGAGGAGGGAGGAGGATGAGGATGAGGATGAGGATGAGGATGATGGTGGTGGTGATGATTGTGAGGAGGCGGAGGAGGAGGAGGAGGAGGAGGAGGAGGAGGAGGAGCAGGAGCAGGAGCAGGAGCAGGAGCAGGAGGAGCAGGAGGAGCAGGAGGAGGACGAGGACGAGGAGGAGGAGGAGGACGAGGAGGAGGACGAGGACGAGGGAGGAGGAGGGAGGAGGGAGGAGGGAGGAGGACGACAAGGACCACGAGGACCACGAGGACCACGAGGACCACGAGGACGACGAGGACGACGAGGACGACGAGGAGGAGGAGGAGGAGGAGGAGGAGGAGGAGGAGGAGGAGGATGAGAACCTTCAATGCGGGTCCTCACAACCCGCCCTTGCGGATGACTCCGGTCGTTCCAGCCGGCGGCGGCGCTGGCCGACGGCCCCGCCGGGTCGCCGACCGACTCGGCCAGCGGCCCGCAGCGCCACCGAGGTCCTCCGCGCTCTGCGGGCGCGCGGGCTGGCGGCCGGGCTGGCGCCGCGGCGCCACCGCGGCCTCGCCTGTGAGGGCTCGAAACCTGTCGGCGGCGATCGGCGGGGTCTCAGACCAGTATTAAATCGGGCCCGTCCCTCTACAGGGGGAATATTCAAAAATTCATTTAAAAAATACTCAGGGGACTATTTTTTTTGTATTTTGGGGCATTGTTTGAGTATTTGTGGTGTACTTTTTTGTATTGTTCGTGCAAAATCCCCCTGTAGGGGGACAGGCCCGACTTAAGACCAGTATCGCTCACAGTCAGCCCGCATAGCAGGGAGGAGCAGCTTCCCAAGGTCACCCCTGCGTCCTCGTCCCTTCGGCCCATCCCTGGCAAATTTCGCTGGCCAGGCTCGTTTGAAAACGTCACAATGGCCTTCCAAGGCCCTTGCGTCCTTACCTCGCATCCTTGTTATACGGGTCGAAGGCAACTTGCCCCTACAGTCAACCCGCAGAATAAGGATGGGCAGCCTTCCCAAGGGTACCCTTGCATCCTTGCCCCCATCGGTCCATCCTTCGCCACGTTCGTTGGCCGCGCCCCGCTCGAAGAGCTTCGAATTGGGCGTCCAAGGCCCTTGCATCCTTATCGCGCATCCTTACTGCACGGGTTGACTGTATACCCACCTCAGCCCCACCATCCCACCACCCCAACCCCAGTCGGCAGGTGGCCCCTCAAAATCCGGAGGGTACAGCCTATATCCCCATCATCCAGAGGGGAACCTCGGCGAGTGGGGCCCAGGCCACGCCAGTGGGGGTGGGGATCGGTCAACTGATGCTCACCAGAGGAGGAAAATGGGGGCCTCCTGGAACCCAATGCAAAACAAGGACGGCTCGAGATGAGGAGCCGGCCTCTGGGGAGGGCGGAACCGAGCCCGCTCGGCCGCCGTGGGCCAGTGCGGGAGCCTCCGAGCCCGCTCGGCCGCCGCACGGGCTCGCTTCCGCCGCAGCGTGGGCCCGTGCGGGAGCCGGCCCGAGTAGGGCTCAGTGTCAAGCAGTGGCGAAGCGTCCTGGCTCGCCTATAGCCCTACCAAACAATGTTCTAAGAACCGTTTGTAGTTTCCACGAAATGTGATTAGAACATTTCTGGCTAGGACTGTCTTGTTTTAGCACATCGGGTTGATGTTCTAAGAGCATTGTTTTTGTTCTAAGAACAGTTGGGGTTCTAAGAACATTTCGTGGTAGGACTACAGGGATGCCGGGACGGTCGGTCCCTGCTCAACAGAGGGCAACCGCGGGGGGCGGGGGCCGACAAACGCGGGGGGATCAAGGATTGCAGGAAAGTGGCCCTAGAGGGGTCCCAAGCACCCGTAGGTTGCCCCGGCAGGCCCAAAGCGTGCACGTTTCTTCGCCTCCACCCCACGCTTGCTGCCCCCCCAGAGCCCCCGATCACGAACACCCGAGACCTCGAGAGGGGGGGCGGATGAAAGTCGCGCTCGCCCTCACGGTCCGCAGCTTGTCTTTTCGAGAGGGCCCCGTCGCGGGAGCATGCGCTCTTGCGACAGGGTTCCTCCTCCTCCTCGTCCTCCTCCTCGTCCTCCTCCTCGGAGGAGGAGGACCTCCTCCTCCTCCTCCTCCTCCTCCTCCTCCTCCTCCTCCTCCTCCTCCTCCTCCTCCTCCTCCTCCTCCTCCTCCTCCCCCCTCCTTCTCCTCCTCCTCCTCCTCCTCCTCCTCCTCCTCCTCCTCCTCCTACCCCCTAACGCGTTGCTCCCTACCTCCCTATCCGTCCTTTACCTTCTGGACACCTCTCCGGCAAGCTCCTCCTCCCCCTCCTCTCCTCCATCTCCTCCCCTCCTCCTCCCTCCTCCTCCTCCCCCTCCTCCTCCTCCTTCTCCTCATGCTCGTCCTCCTCCTCCTCCCCCTCCTCCTCCTCCTCCTCCTCCTTCGCCTCTTTTTCTGAGAGGGCCCCTCGGCCTGCGACTGCCAAGGGTGAGCATGCGCGGCGCGCGGCGCCCGTCGCCCCTTGGAGAGGCGCGGGCGAGGGGGCGACCTCCTGGAAAGTCGCGCTCGTCCGAGATGGCCCCGTCGCGGGTTCCTATTCCTCCTCCTCTCTTTGTCTTAACCTCCCCTCCTCCTCCCTCCTCCTCCTCCTCCTCCTCCTCCTCCTCCTCTCCTCCTCCTTCGCCTCCTCCTCCTCCCCCCCTCCTCCTCCTCCGCCTCCGCCTCCTCCCCCCCCTCATCTTTCTTCTCACCTTCCTCCTCCTCCTCCGCCTCCTCCTCTTCCTCCTTCTCCTCATCCTCCTCCTTCTTCGCCTCCACCTCCTCCTCCTCTTCCTCCTCCTCCTCCTCCCATCAGCATCAGCATCATCATAATCATCATCATCGTCAGCATCAGCATCAGCATCGTCAGCATCGTCAGCATCTTCATCATCATCGTCATCATCAGCATCATCATCGTCATCATCATCATCACCATCATCATCATTCCCTACCTGGGCTCTGCCTAGAAGGGTTCTTACCCTGTAAGCTTAAGGGGCCGGGCAGTGCAAAGCGCCCCGGGCGGTACCCCCAGGATCCGCCCTGTGGTTCCCCCAGTGACGTTCCCTTAGCTTAGCGTTGCTTATCTCATCTTAGCTTAGTTTCTTTCATCTTAGCTTCGCTTAGCTTCATCTTAGTTCAGGTTTATCTTAGCTTAGCTTACCTTCATCTTAGCTTCGCCGAGCTTTAGCATAGCAGAGCACAGCATAGCATAGCATAGCGCAGCACAGCGAAAAGAGCATAGCCCAGCACAGCATAGCATAGCGCAGCATAGCATAGCATAGCGCAGCATAGCATAGCGCAGCACAGCACAGCACAGCATAGCACAGCGCAGCATAGCATAGCATAGCATAGCAGAGCATTAGTATGGGTGTAATTCCGTACCTAGGCTCTGCCTAGAGGGCTAGCTTAGCTTAGCTCAGCATAGCGCAGCGCTGCATTAGCATAGCATAACATAGCATAATATAGCCAAGCATAGCATAGCATATCATAGCATAGCATAGCATAGCGCAGCATAGCATAATATAGCATAGCAAAACATAGCGGATCTCAGCATACCATACCATAGCATAGCTTAGCATATCACAGCGCAGCATGACATGTCATATTTTAGCATAGCCTATCATATCATAGCATAACATAGCGCAGCATAGCATAGCATATCATATCGTAGCATCGCATCGCATGGCGCAGGATAGCATAACATAGCATAGCCTAGCATAGCACAGCATAGCATAGCATAGCAACTAATGCTGCGTTCCTAGGGGCTCCAACTTCTAGGTAGGGTCGCACTGCGCTAATAATCAGCAGCATCCTCATCATCCTTCCTCTCCGCCTCTGTCTTAGTCGTGTTATCACGTTTATTCGTATCCTCCTCTTCCTCCTCCTCCTCCTCCTTCGCCCCCTCGTCCTCCGCCTCCGACTCCTCCGCCCCCTCATCTTTCTCCTCCTTCTCCTCCGCCTTCTCCTCATCTTCCTCTTCCATCTTCTCCTCCTCTTCCTCCTCCTCTTCTT
>CAUYUJ010003099.1:37500-42580 GCA_963575745.1 Prorocentrum cordatum | reverse complement strand
GGGCGGCGCAAGGGCGCGAAGATATCGCGCATCGCGCATTGCCACTGCGCGAAGTTAGGTGACGTAGGAAACTTGTTTCGCAGGAGCGCGCCGACCGAGTCCCTCCCTGCCGGCCCAGGCCGCCCGTGCTGTCCGACTGCGCCCTCTGCGGCCGAGAGGGGGTCTGCCAGCCCGACGGCTGCTTCTGTGCCGACTGCGAAGCGCGCATGGCCGCCGCGGGCACGGCCGAGTAGGGCTAGGCTCGCAGGGGAGCCAGGGCTTGTCTCTGCCGCTGGATCGCGGGAGCGTCCCAATGGCGGCTTTCGGGGAGGAGGAGGAAGAGGAGGAGGAGTAGGAAGAGGAGGAGGAGGAGGAGGAGGTGGTGGTGGTCAGGAACAGGCAAGAGGAGAGCCTTGGGCTTGACATTCTGTGTGTGATTTCGCCGCTTCACGATTGCTATGGAGTTTTCTCGTAAGTATCCTCCCCCCTTCCTCCTGCCTCCATGCCTCCTCCACTCCACTCCTCCTCCTCCTCCTCCTCCTCCTCCTCCTCCTCCTCCTCCTCCTCCTCCTCCTCCTCCCCCATCCTTGATTCGAGGTAACTGTAATCAGTTGCGTCTAAAAACACGGGTGTGCGTGTGCACGATTTCGTCTGCTGTAAGCCGGTCCCAGAGCGCTCACCCCGTGTTGACAACCGACATTTGCTCCAGTGGTGTGCGTCGTCGTCCCCCGTCCTTCTTCTCTCCCTTCCTCTCCCTCGCTCCCTTCCCTCCTCGTCGTCCTCCTCCTTCTCTTCATCATCGTCGTCCTCCTCCTCCTCCTCCTCCTCCTCCTCCTCCTCCTCCTCGTTGTCCTCCTCCCTCCTCTTCCTCCTCTTCATCTACCTCCTCTCCCCTCCTCCTCTTCGTCTTCGTCCTCCTCCTCCTCCTCCTCCTCTTCGTCTTCCTACCCTCCCTCCCTTCCTCCTCCTCGTCCTCGTCCTCCTCCTCCTCATCCTCCTCCTCCTCTTCCGTTTCGTCCTCCTCTTCGTCCTCCTCCTCCTTCTCCTCCTCCTCCTTCTCCTCCTCCTTCTCCTCCTCTTCGTCCTCCTCTTCGTCCTCCTCCTCCTTCTCCTTCTTCTGTTCATTATTTGTATGCTTATTGTTCTTAGTAATTTCATGTTTCATTATCAGTATTATTCGTAGTTTCTTAGTATTTGGCTTATTGTTTTTATTGCTAATATTATTATTATCGTTCTTATTATTATTCGCATTATTATTCTTATTATGATTATTAGTATTGTCATCATTTTTCTGAATATTCTTCTTCTTCTTCTAATAATAATATTTGTTTTCTTCTTGATCTTCTTATAACTATTATGCTTATTATTATTATTATTATTATTCTCCGTAAGGGCTTCGCCCCATGCCGCCTGCCCCTTGTCTCGGATAATGGGAGATGCAGCAGCTAAATCATGAGGTTTGGGCGCCGCCGTGAAGCAGCGTCGGGACCTGTTTGTTGTTCGACCCTGACCCTGCGGATCTGCGTGAGGGGTGCCACCGAATTTCAGAAATGTGGCAAATCCCCTTTGTTTTTGGACCCTGACCCTACGGATCTGCGTGAGGGGTGCCGCAGAATTTCAGACATGTGGCAAATCCCTGTGTTTTGGGACCCTGACCCTGTCGATCCACGTGAGGGGTGCCACCGAATGCAGAAATGTTGAGAAACCCTGATCCCGCCGATCTGCGTGAGGGGTGCCACCGAATGTCAGAAATGTTGCAAATCCCATATGTTTTTGGACCCTGACCCCGCCGATGTGCGTGAGGGGTGCCAGCAAATTTCAGAAATGTGGCAAATCCCATGTGTTTTTGCACCCTGACCCCGCCGATCTGCGTGAGGGGTGCCACCGAATTTCAGAAATGTTGAGAATCCCTTGGGTTTTTGAACCCTGACCCCGCCGATCTGCGTGAGGGGTGTAAATTTTTACCCACCCCAGCAATTCAGAGCACACTCTCAGGGCGTGCTAAACCCGCCCGTTTGGACCTCCCCCCCCTCGCGCGGTCCATCAACAAGGAACAGTAAGCAGCAAGAAGCAGAATTGTAACAGTGGAAACTGGAAGCTGCAACTGGTACAGAAAACTGCGAAGCTTCGGCCTACAGCCTGGTGGCCCCACAAGGGGCCGACGGATTATCTTTTTTCTTATTACTATGTTTACGGTTATGATTATTATTTTTATTTGTTTATTATTGCCATTATTTTTCGAATAAGTATAAATGCTATTCTTATTATTATGCTTATTATTATTGTTGTTTAATAGTATTCGCCTTAGTATTATGTTTATTATGCTTACTGTTCTGCTTATTCGTCTTATCATTAGCATGGTTTTTCGTCTTATTCTTCTTATTATTATTCTTTTTCATTAATGGTATTATTATTCTTATTATTACTCTCATTGTATGTATTGTCATTCCTCTTCTTCTTATTGTTATTGTTATCATTATTTGTATTATTATCCTCCTCCTCCTTCTCCTCTTCGTCCTCCCTCCCTTCCTCCCTCCTCGCCCCGCGACCTGACGGCGCGAGAACGCCGGATCTCGCCAGGAAGGAGGGAGGAGGCAGGAGGAGGGAGGAGGAGAGAGGAGAAAGGAGGAGGAGGAGGAGGAGGAGGAGGAGGAGGAGGAGGAGGGAGGAGGGGGAGGAGGAGGAGGAGGAGGAGGAGGAGGAGGAGGAGGAGGAGGAGGAGGAGGAGGAGGAGGAGGAGGAGGAGGAGGAGGAGGAAGAAGAAGAAGAAGAGGAGGAGGAGGAGGAGGAGGAGGAGAAGTAACCACATCACGTCTTGCTTTGGGAAAGATGCTGTTACTGTGCTCATGCTGAGATCCGTGCGCTGCTAGAACGACTCGCAGGGTGGAGCCCCATTGGCATAAGCGCTTCACTCTGCTGGAATTGGGGTTATGGCAGACGCAGCTCAGCAAGGCCGACACCACTAAGTGGAAGTGCTCGCACTCGTACAGTCCAGACGCTGAAAGAAGGACCACTTCGGGCTCAGGGAGGGCCTTGGTTTTCGGACTGGGCCAGGCGCGTGAGTCTGTCCCGTCTGCCCGGAGTTGCGCGCATTGCCCCCCGACGCACTTGGGGCCCTCTTTCGGGGCCAGTCTGGGCGAGGAGGGGGAGGAAGAGGAGGAGGTGGCGTGATCTGCAGGCAGGGGCGGCTGGAGAGAGGGAGAGGAGGGGGGGGGGGGATCCCCTTCCTCCCCCCCTTCTCCGTTCGGACCTGCCTCCCTGGAGGCAGGCCAATCCATGCTCCATGCTTCATGCTCCTGTCCTCCTCCGATGTGGTCTTCGTAGAGGGGTCCGGGAGCCGATCGAGCCGCCGGCGCCAGACTCAGCGCATTCCCCAGACGCGTGGCCAGGGGTAAGTGTCGGGCATGTCCCTCTACAGGAGGAGTGTTCAAAAATAGTGTTAACAAAAATAGTCTGGGGACGATGTTAGAGTCTTTTTGGAATATAGTTTGATTCTTGTTTTACTATTTTCTCCTCTCCAAGATCCGCCTGTCGGGTGACATGCCCGACCTAAGGCTTGGGGCTTGAGCCAGGGGTTGCAGCTCAGAGAGGCGTTTGCTACGTCAGTGCCCTGCGCAGTCGGGCGCGCAGAAGTGTCAAGTTCCTGGTTCGAAGCACGAGCCCCAGGCGTGGATCCCAAGCTGCGTTTGGAAGGGCCGAGCAGGGGCTGGCGTTAGCAGCGGGCATCTGCACAAAGGATTGCAAACGAGGACTGGGCGGGGCGGTTCAGAGGGCTGAAGGGGGCTAGGCATGCGCGAAATCAGCCATCAAAGATCTTCAGGTTTCGCCAGGCACCGTTGCCTAGGTCCACACCCCAGGGGCGAGCTCGCGAGACGTGCACCGTGCAGCAGAATTGCGCCTGACGGGGCCCGTTCACTTCCAGCCCGCAGTCTGCCCATTGCTTGCGAGGCGGTGCAGTGCCGATGTTCGTTCGACGGCGGTTGTCGCAAGAGTCGTGCCAGAGCGGGCTGTAGGGTGACTCCAGTCGCCTGCAGGGCGGCGTGTAGCGTTTTCACGCCAGCGTGCGTCTGCCAATGTCGGCCAGCTGCCTTCTACGGCGGCGGAGCTCATGGCCGTGGCCACGCCCGTTGACTTCCCGCATACCCTGGCGGCCTGGCAGGCGCAGCGCGAGGTGTTGGCGTCCGCCTTCGAGCGCACCGGCAGCCGCTCACAAGTGGCGAAGTACAGCTTCCTAGCCGCGCACGGTCAGGCGCGCAGTCACGCATTCAGGGTTTCTTCCCTGGGGGATACAGGAGGCCATTCAAATCTTCAACGGCATCACCAGCGTCGTGGTCAAAGTCCTCAGCACCCTCGTCAGGATCGTCGTCGGTGTCGTCGCCCTCGTCATGATCGCCACCACCGTCACTATCATCATCAGCATCATCAGAATCATCATCATCATAATCATCATCATCATCATCATCATCATCATCATCATCATCATCATCATCATCATCATCATCATCATCATCACCGTCGTCGTCGTCGTCGTCGTCGTCGTCGGCGCCGTCGCCACAGCGTTCGCCCACCCGAGTCATGGATTTACATGATAAGGGTCCTCGCGTCATTGTGCCAGTCGAGTTTTGCCAGCAAGTTGGGATGTTGATTCAAGCGTGAGAGCTGGCGATGTCAAGATCTTCGAACATCGATGGCACCACATGGATTCCACTACATACGTTGCACCACGCATGTTCCACCACCCAGATTGCACATCATTTGTTGCACCCCAGAGATTGCGCCACATTGATTGCATCCGATATACTGCACTGTGTGCGCCGCAGCACAGTCATTGCACCTCGCGTGCTGCACCACGCAGATTGTGCCACGCAGAATGTATCCCGCGGATCACCCAGCGTGGATTTCTTTACACAATTCCCGTCACGTATATCATTGCCATCACATGTATTTCGCGCCGAGAGTGCAACAAAGCATGTTCGTGTTTCTTGTCGGCAAGCACTGTTTTGCATGATTGATCTGTTGTGCGATGTGATGTTGACCTCGCGCGGGGGATATGTTTCAGATCCCTCAGGCGGGCAAGTGAGCCAAATGCGTTATCTTAGGA
>CAUYUJ010003099.1:20000-32500 GCA_963575745.1 Prorocentrum cordatum | reverse complement strand
CGCCGATCGCTTGCCCTGATTTAGCGATTTCGGTCGACGGAGGCACGCGAATCGCGCGAGTTTCCTTCTCGTAACTGCTTTTGCCGTGTGCCGCGTTTTCATGGCGCACGTGCCGCGCCTGGCCCTTTCAGATTCAGTCGCTCGTACTAGTGCGCGGGCCGCACGCAGGCCGCAGTCCACGCGCGCTTGCGCGGCGCACCGCAGCGCGCTTCGAAACGATGTTGGGCACAATGGCATTTTTAGCGCAACGCCGCGAAATTGTTAGCCACCTCGCGCGGGTGATGCCGAACGCACGCGTGTCCCACCGCATGTGCGCCGCCGGAGCTAATTTTCCGATTTCGGTCGTGAATAGTATCGCGGGCGTGTGTCAGGCGCCTTCGACGCGCCATGTAGGCCCGCGCCGTGCGCGCCCACGCATCAGGTCAGAAACATATCATCTTACTACTTCCGCGTAATGCAGCGCGTGCGTTGCAACGCTGTTAGCCAAGGGCGCTGGTGCGTCGCCGAAAACCACAGCCAGGTTCCCTTGGCAGGAGGACTGGCGGGGGGCGCTCATATTCACCACCTTAAGGGGAGCCGCCAATGGTTCTCTCACGGTCCCGTTCGCAGCCGTTTTGTGGGGATGTCTCAAGCGGTGTGCTTGTTTTCTGTCCCAGCATCCTTCGCTCTCGGAGTAGATTTGGAGGATGTCTCGAGCGAGGCGCTCCACTTCACCCCCCCAGGTGGGCCAGATTTTGAGGATGTCTCGATCGGTGGCCAGACTCGTGGGCGCTGGTTTTCCTGGGGATGCCACAGGAGGCTCCAACAGGTTCCAGGAGGCCCGTGGAGACCACATGAGGTCCCAGGATGAATCAGGATGCCACAGAAAGACCCAAGAGGCCACAGGATGCCCCAAGAGGCTCTAGGAGGCCCCAGGAAGCTCCTGGAGGCTTCAGGAAGCCACAGGAGGCCCCAGGAGGCCAGAGGAAGCGCCAGGAGGTCTCCGGAGGGCAACAGGAGGCCCCGAGAGGCCCCAGGAGCAGGAGGCCTCAGAAGGCAACAGGGGTGGTTCCAATCCCATGTGTTTTACGTATGCTCTCATATATTGGGCCTCACCTGGGGCACGAATCCTTGATGTTATACGTATGTTTCTATAGATTGTCCATATCCTGTGTACTTATGTTCCTATAGGGCCTCTCCTAGGGCACGACTCCTTGGTGTTGTACGCGTGTTCCTATAGATTGTCCCTTTTTTTTCTGCGGCTCCAAGTCGCAATGTTTTATGTACGACTGTTGCTATAGATTGGGCCTCTCCTCGGGCACGAATCCTCCCTAGGAGGTCCCAGGAGGCCCCAGGGGGCCCAAAGAGGCTCCTGGAGGCCCCAAGAAGCCCCAGTAGGTCCCCAGGAGGCCCCAGGAGGCCCCAGGAGGACCCAGGGACATGCGCAGAGACGCGCTCGTACTACTGAGGCTCATTCACACTCCAATTGATTCTCAGTTAGATTCATGACCAGACCGTCACAACTGAAACCCGTTTATACTCGAAAGTTTTTGCGCCTAGATTCTCACGGCGGACAGGTCCATGGGAATAAATGCGCATATGGGGAGCCCCACGCAGTGAATATTTGAATCCCCTTAGGGGGGTGACAATGAGCGCCTCGCTCGAGACATCCTCCAAATCTGCTCCGGAAGCGAATGATGTCGGCACAACTAACAGGCAAACCCGCTTGAGACATCCCCACAAAACGGCCGCGAACGGGACCGTGAGATAACCCCTCGGCGGCTCCTTAGGGACGTGAAAATGAGCGCCTCGCTCTAGACATCCTCCAAATCTGCTCCGAAAGCGAAGGATGTTGAAACAGAAAACAGGCAAGCCGCTGGAGACATCCCCACAGAACGGCCGCGAAGGGGACCGTGAGATAACCATTGGTTGCTCCCCTAAGGGGGGTGAAAATTAGCGCCTCGCTCGAGACATCCTCTAAATCAGCTCCGATAGCGAAATATGCTGGGACAGAAAACAAGCAAACCGCTTGAGGCATCCCCACGAAACGACCGCGAACGGGGCGCGCGTGAGTCTCAGCATGAGTAAGTCTGAGTCGGAGCAGGTCTGAGTATGAGTAGGTATGAGTATGAGTAGGTATTTGTGTGTGAATATGTGTCTGAGTTAGTCTGAGTGTGAGTCAGTCTGTATATGAGTAAGTCGGGGCATGAGGAGGAGAGGGCAGGAGAAGAGTGAGAAGGAGTAGGAGGCGTCCACGTAATAACAAAAAACCATCTTAGGATATGGCGAACATGCAAACTGCACCAAACCCTCGATGGGGATTACCCGTCTGACATGCAACGCCATCCGCGCGGGGCGAACATCACGCGGTGATAACGGACTGGGGCCACCGTCGCACTGTAAAATCCAATCCGTGAGCTCCCATCGGGGCATCCAGGCGCGCGGCGTTCCCCCTGCTGACAGCACGCCCTGGAAGAAACAAAGAAAACGAGCACGTCGCATATTTAGAATGAGGGCGGCCCGGCCATACCAATCGTCGCAACTGCTCCCAAATATGCCGCCCCCCCCCCCCCATCGGCCCTATGTCATTCAAACGTCCTCTGCATTGATGCGAACTGCCATGGCGGCGCACACTGCCCCCAACGACGGCCGACACCGCTGAAGGTGATCATTTTTCATAGAGACAATCACGATGCGACGGCCCATGCGGCCCAAAATGATTCACACCAACCCGAGGACAATCCAAGAGCTCCCAAAAAATACCGCGCGCTGTCAGCGAGGATGCTTTTCGGGCGCCATCAAACTGATCAGACACAAGAAAAAGAAAAGGAACGTCACGCTCTCGCCCTTCTGGGTATTAGAGCGCTCGGCACCACCCGAAGAACCGCCCAAATCGCAGCAAAACGGCCGGAAAGGGCCAGAGGAAATTGAATGCGGCATGACCCCTCCTCTTTGTTATCTTCTACCCCCCGTCACCCCACTTCGCCATCATATTAATCCCCTGCCTCCTCACGTTACCCCCCTTTTCTCCTGTTATCCTCCTCCTCCTTCTCATCCTCCTTCGCCTTCGTCGTCCTGGTGTTCTCCCACTCCCTCGCCCCCCTCAACCGCCCTCGTTATCCCTCCCCTCCCTTTCCCCGTGTCATCCACGCCTTCCGCCTCATCCTCCTCCTCCTCGCCGCATTGCCCCTTCCCCCCCTCATTCGCGCGCACTTCCCATTCCACGCTCGAGACATCCTCCAAATCTGTTCCGAAAGCGAAGGCTGTTGGAACAGATAACAGGGACACCGCTTGAGACATCCCAACAACACGGCCCCGAACGGGACCGTGAGATAAGCCCTGGCGGTTCCCCCTATGGGGGGTGAGAATGAGCGCCTCGCTTGAGACATCCTCCAAATCTGCTCCGACAGCGAAGGATGTTGGGACAGGAAACAGGCAAACCGCTTGAGACATCTCCACAAAACGGCCGCGAATGGGACAGTGAAATAACACGTGGTGGTTTCCGTCAGGGGGGGCTGAAACCAGCGTCCCGCCTGAGACATCCTCACAGTCTGCTCTGGTAGCCAAGGATGTTGGGACAGAAGACAGGCAAACCGCTTGAGGCACCCCCGCAAAACGGCCACGAACGGGGCGTGCGTGAGTCTCACCATGAATAAGTCTGGGTGGCGATGAAGATTATGCATTCACGCAGGAGGATATCGATGGGCTCGGACAAGACCCTAAATTCTTGGATACATTTATGCTTTCGCCAGGCCCGCCGACGTGCCAGGATCCATGCTGGATCAAGGTCCACGTGGCTGCGCCGCCTCATTTGGGCGTACCCCTCACACGTTTCGTTGTCTCAAATGGAGGTCCACCGAAGGCCCCAGTGGCATGGCCCCATGGCGGTACCGCCCATGCGGGCGCACCCCTCGCACGGCTCGTGGCCCCGCATGGGGCTCACTCGAAGGCCCCAGTGGCAGGGTCTACATGGCGGCTGCGCCCCATTGGGGCGCACCCTTCACTCGGTTCGTGGCCCCGCGTGGAGTACCACTGGAAGCCCCATTGGCGTGGTCGACATGGCGGCGCCGCCTCATCTTGGCGCGTTCCCCGCGCAATCGTGGCCCCATATGGTACCCGCAGCAGCATGTGGTTGGTTATTTCGCCAGGCCTATTTTTGTCCTGGTCCTGACAGGCCTTTGCGGGGCCCCTTGGGGCGACCGCGGGGGCTCCTTGAGTTTCTTGACGTGCGCGGCCGCCCGATTTCAGGCGCAAGGGAGTTGAGTTGCGTCGCCTGTTTCCTGCGTCGCGCGCGGGGCGGACTTCATGAGCACTGTGCCCACAGAGCATCCTGCGTACGCCTGTGCTGCTGGCATCGAGGTTACAGATTGGAGGCCAAAGGTGCCGCGATCACTTCGGCGCCCCCTGTGAGTGGTCCGTCGGGACACGTACTCCACGAGCAAATGTCTTTTCCCGTTCGTCATCATCTGCTCTTGCCGCCCCCCTCGCCCCCTCCGTGTTGTTCTTGCCTTGCCCTGGTTCGCGTTCCTTCTTGTTATCCTTCTGCGTTTTGCGCGTGCGCCCTTGCTGCCACATGACCCGTCTGCCTCCCTGCATCTATGCATTGCGGGCGGCGCCCAGCCGACAAAAGAAAACGATTGCCCCGACAGAATCGGCCGACAAAAAACCAAACCTCCCCGACAAAAAACACACACGACAAAAAAAAATCGGCCCGACAAAATGGGCCGACAAAAAAAAAGAGGCGGCGCGACAAAAAAATCGGACCGACCCAGGAAAGTGTCGCGACAAATTCGTTCCTGGCTGTCGCTGCCGAGCGGATTCAGTGTAAATTCACAGTTAGGATGCACCCCCCGGAAATTTTGTTCGACGGTCCGGGTGGGCATTTTGTCGGTCAGTTTGGTTGGGCTGTTTGTCGGGGCGGTCTGGTGCGTCCACGAGGTCGTGCCGCGTTCGCCGGGCGATTCGCGGTCCTAGCGGGTTCGCAGTAGCATTATGCGGCGAGGGGGGGGTGGGGGGACATGGCGGCGCGGTGGGGGAGGGAGAGGAGGGGGGGGGAAATTTGCAGGAGGAGGAGGAGGAATAATATGAGGAGGAGGAAGAGGGCGAGGGGACACGGTGGCGGGCACCCCCGCCTTCTTCTTGCTTGGTCCAGCCCTTCTGGGGGGGCGTCGTTCCCATAGGGAGCTCCACCGCAGATTTCGGCGGCGCGGTCCACATGGCGGCGCCGCGCCATGTGGGCGCAGACTTGACACGGTCCGTGGCATCACGTGGAGTTCGAGGGGAGGCCCAGCGGCAGGGCCCACATGGCGGCGCCGCCTTGTTTAAGCGCACGCATCATCACGGTTCGTGGCCCCGCAGGGAGTTCCACCGAAGACTCCAGTGGCAAGGTCCACATGGCGGCGCCGCTCCAGTTGGGCGTGCACTTCACACGCGGAAGTGGCGTTGCGACGCGCGGAGGTGGCATTGCCACCCCGCCTCCGCCGGAAACAATGTTAACAAATCGTGCGGCCAACAGCTCCGCTGACGGTGTTAACAAATCGTGTAGCGCCCAGTCTGTTCCAGACCAACAAATTCTTGACGCTTCGCGTATCCCCAACAGCCCATGCAGTAACGATGCCCAGGCGAATGGGGGTGATCAGGGAAGTGGGGGGCATACAGAATAACAAAAGGCTGGGGAACCCGTCTTACCCAAGACGGCGAGGATGGAGGATGAATCGGAGGACGATGAGGAGGAGGAACTCAAGGAGGAAAAGGGGGAGCGGGAGGAGGGTAGAGGGAGGAAGAGCAATAGGCGGATGAGGAGGAGGAGGAGGAGGAGCAGGAGCAGGACGAGAATGAAAAGGAGGACGAGGAAAAGGGCGAGCAGAATGGCCAGAGGCCTCTTGGATGCCTCTCGGAGTCTCTTCGGGGGTCTCTTGGGGGCGTCCTGAAGGCCTCTTAGGGCGTCTTGGGAGCGTCTCGGCGGTCCCGGAGGCCTCTTGGGGCGTCTTGGGTGCCCTGGGGAGCCTCTCGGGGACCTCTTGGGGCCATGTTGGGGCCATCTTGGGGCCATCTTGGGGCCATCTTGGCGCCTTTTGGGGCCTCCTTGGCGCTTCTTAGGGCCATCTTGGAGGCGATCGATCAAAGAAGAGAGTGGGGTTAATTAGGCCTGCCCCTCTAGATCCTCTAAAATCGCCTCTTGGGCTCATCTCGAGGCGCTCTTGGAGCGCTCTTGGGCGCTCTTGGGGCCGTCTTGAGGCCATCTTGGGCCCCTCTTGGGGCTATCTTGGGCCCTCTTGGAGCCATCTTGAGGCCTCGGAAGGCCATCGGAAGCGAAAGGGTGAGAAAGCAACACGCATTGATGTTCCTTCGGTTTTTGAAGGATTTGGGCCTCTTGGAGGCCTCCTGGGGGACCTAGCTGGCCTCTCGGAGCCGTCCTGGGGCGGTTTTCGGGCCTACTGGAGCATCTTCGGAGCCGTCTTGAGGCATCTGAGGCTAGCTTCTTGAGCAATCTTGGAGCTCATATTGGGCTCCCCGAGGCGCTCTTGGAGCCATCTTGGGCCATCTTGGACGCTCCAACTACCAGCGAAACCTCCCGTCCAGGTCCAGTGGAGGGGGTAGGGGGAGGGGTAAACCCCTCCCCCAAGGGGAAGAAAGGGGGTTGGAAGAGGAAACTCCCCAAACCACCTACGCCCAGAGGGCTGGTGGGACTGCGCGGCGCCCAGGTTGTTACCACATCGTGCGGCGCCCAGGTGTTCGCACATCGTTTCGCGCCCAGGGTGTTAACAAATCGTGCCGCCAAAAACCCCGCAGACGGTGTTAACAAATCCTCTGGCCAAGAACGCCGCAGACGGTCTTCACAAATCGTGCGCCGCCCCGCATGCGGTCTTCACAAATCGCGCGGCTACAAACCCAGCGCGCGGTTCGTGGACCCACAGGGGGGTCCACCGAAGGCCCCAGTAGCATCGTCCACATGGCGGCGCCACGTCACATGGACGCACCCCTCACACGGTCCGCGGCCCCACATGGAGCCCCCAGTTGTATATGGTTGGGTTTTTCGCCAGGCTACATTGTTTTTTTTTTTTTTGGTTTGGTGGCTGGGCGTTTCTTATCCGCGTTGTTGGGTTAGCCTGGTGGTAAGGAGCCCAGGGAAACAATTGTTAGGAACAGTTGAGGTTCCGCAGTGTTGTGGCGGATGATGAAGGCAACCTGCGGCATGACATTCGAGACATCAGAACCGCGATTCAATTGTCCAGGAAACTCGTTTTGGACAGTTGCGTTTTCACATCAGTTTTTTTTTGTTGCTGACATGTGGTAGACGCATGGTTTCGGACAGTTGAGGTTTGATGAAATGTCATTGGGTGCATTGGTGCACATGCTAATTTGCACACTGGCCCCGCATTGTCCCAGGTGTTGTGCTTGATAAAGGGGGGCATCGTGGCGCGTCCTCGCGTGGCCCTGCGTTCGTTTTCCGTCATTTTGAGGCCGTTCGGGGCCGTCATATGGGCCCCGTTGAGGACCTCGTTGGAAGTTTTTTGGGGCGCTCGGAGCAATCTCGCGGCCCATCCGAAAATGCGGAAAACAAACGCGACAGATTTTTCAAACGTGGACACAAACGATGAAACATGCATGGCGTCGGCTTCTGTGGACCAGCGCGGGGGCCGCCCTTGCGGAGCTCTTGGGCCGCCTGGGCGGCCGCGGGTTGAGTGCTTTTCCTATTCGCGGACTCCTTTCGAGACCGCCTGTGGGCGTCGTTTGATAATCTATGATGATTTATGGGCCGTCTCGGGGCCCTCTCCGACAATCGGGCGGTCTTCTGAGGGGTCGTTGGCCGTCTCGGAGTGGTCTTTGGGGACCTCGAAGGCCGCCCTGGGGCGCCAGGGAGCCCGAAAGGTGCGGACCTCCACATCTTGAATATAATCAAGGATAGATCAATAGTATTTGTCTTTCGGTGCTGTGGTGGGGGCCCTCGGATATCCTTGCGCGCGTTTGCGCCGCCTCGTGCGTCCTTCGTGGGTCTTGTCGGTGCGGAATCAAAGGATTAGCTGGTCGCGGCGCGCCTTCTGGGATCCCCAAGGGGCCGTCGCGATGTCTTCCTGCGCCGCCTCGGGGCCACGCGCGGCCGTCTCGGGGCCCG
Organism: Prorocentrum cordatum; assembly: GCA_963575745.1. NCBI lineage: Eukaryota > Dinophyceae > Prorocentrales > Prorocentraceae > Prorocentrum > Prorocentrum cordatum. The sequence continues at coordinate 24,405 of CAUYUJ010003099.1, read as the reverse complement.
CTTTGGAACTTGTCGGGCAGCGTAGGGCCAACATTGGATTGGGGCGCGCGGGGGTTGAAACGATCAAACAGATGGTTGTTGAGACGGGGCGGCTGTTGTGTCACTTATGCACGGCCGTGGCCTCGATGACACTAACCAGACGCATTGCGCGCGCCAAACGGGGTGCGATTGCATATCCTGTCGAACTGCAAGTACATCATACGCCTTAGAGAACGTTGGAAATAATCCCAAATGGAAGCGCGAAGCGTTTTCACGCGCCCCTGCGTGCGAAAGCATGGTGGCGGCCTTCCTTTCCTTCCCCTCCGACCCCCTTCCCCCCCTCGCCGCGCTCTACTCTGCGTCCCCCCGCTGCGCCTCCGGCCCCCGCCCCGCCAAACCCTCCGCTCCTGCCCCCCCCCGCCGCCCCCGGCGCCCCCCCCCCTCTGTTGCAATTTTGGATCCGACCATTCTGGCTCAAGTATTCTGGCTCCACAGAACCCTCTGCGTCGACGTCGTCTCCGCGGTGGGTCGACGCCCAGTGCGCAGGCTGCGCTGGCGCGCGCTGTCGGCCCTTCGGAACGCGCGCAGGCCCGCGGAGGCGCGCTCCCGCCTTTGCGGCGTGCGCGCGTGCGCGCGCGAGCGGGCTTTCAATCCCTTCGTTGTGCGTCGCGTCTTGCGCTAATCTGCGCGGCGCGGACGTGCGCGGTCGACTGCGCCGCTTCTTGCGCCGCGCGGCGACGAGAGGATGTGTTTTTTTGTTGTCGCCGCCGTTCGAGGCGCCCATCAATTCCTGGCCGCTGCTCTTGAGTTCTGACCGTTCCCAGCGAGGGTGCCCAGCCTCATAGCTGACTGTTGGCGGTCGCGCTTCGACGCGCGATGCGTTTTTAGCGCGCCCTGAAAACCAGCGCCCGTTGCAATCCGATTCCATGCCTCGCTGTTTTTTTTCCAGCTTGGGCTTGCGTTCGCGCCTTGCCGTGCGCGGGCGGCCCTACTCGCGTGATCGCGTCGCTTTGGATGCGCGGCGCGGTTTTCATTATGGTTTTGCGACCCCAAGAACTTTCAGAAGTGCGCCTGGCGACCTGCAAATTTGCACAGCCAGTTGCCATCGCGCCGCGACTTCTGGCGATGCCATCGCCCTCGAACGTGCGCGCGCGCACGTGCGAGCCACTGGTTGTGGGTTAGCGCGCGCAGGCACGCGCATCGCGTTGGCTTGTGCAGTTTGCGTTCATCATGCGGTTGCGCGCTGTAGTGCCGCGTGGGGTTCGCGCGTGGTTGCGCGACCTCCAATGTGTCATTGAACGTAATGGCGCCTTTGATGTCGCTGTCGCAATGATACTTGCTCCAAGGTGTTTGTTCGATGTAGCACCGCTGCCGCTGTCTTTGGCGCAGCGGTTCCTCATCGCAACGTCGCGATTGGCAGGCAATTCGGTCCGCGCCCTTTCGCGCCAAACGCTGTGATCGTGGTGCCCATCGGGGCTTCAGTCTGCAGCGAGGAGCATCGCGCGGGCGCTCGCGTTTTCGCGTTCAGTCAGCCGCGATTGGTCCAACGCTATACCGAGCATTTTGCGATTAAGCGTTTAATTTTTTGAATTGCGTTTTGTCGTCAAAAGCTTCGCCAGTATAATGGCACCACTGAACATTCGCTGTGGTCTACACCAGCGCTGCGGTGCGCGCAAGCACTCTGGTGCACACGGGCGCTGCGTTGCACACGGCGGATGCGGTGCACGCAAGCGCGGTTGTGCACGCGGGCGCAAGGCGCAGATCGCCACCTCCATGCTGCTCCTGGTTGGATTCGGTCATCCCTGGGCATTCCTGGACGCCGCCGGCGCGGAACGTGACGTCATCTAGGGGGGGGCCGCCATCCCAGAAAATAACAAAAAAGCACATTGGTTCTCGTGGTGCGGGAGCCACACGTCGGGGGAGGGGGGGGGGGGTTACGTCATACCCCCCCCCCCCTCGCCCCCGGCCCCCCACCCCAGAACGCCCGCTACTGCCGCCGAAGAGGAGCCCCTTCGCGCCGCTCTTCAGATCCAAGCCCTCGGGCCTTTTCGTGGCCGAGCCTCGCCGTGGCCGGAGCCTTCGTTCCTTGTTCGGTCCCTGTGGCAGCACAACGACGAGCTCACTTCCCCTCCTGGTCCTGCACGTGCCCCCCCTTCCCGCGGGATCGGAGGCGTTTCGGTGGCAAGGGCCTCCTGGAGCAGGGGCCCCGCAGCGTCCTGAGCTCACGAGGGAGGGGTGATTTACCCTGCGAGGAGGGCGGGTGTGCTTGGTCTTCCTGGCATCGCTCGGACGTGTGTATTTTTTCTCGGCGAGAACCAGCGAGGACCATCCTGGACCATCGAGCAAAAAAAAACACGCACGAAACCGAAAGATGCACAGGAAATGCACGGGGAATGTGTGCACATGTTGTAAGATCCCTGGTTTGTCTCCCCTGCTCCAGTTCCCCCCGCCCTCTCACATCCTGCCCCCTCTTCCGATCTCCTACCCATTCTCCTGTCTTCTGCCCCAGGGGGCCACTGCGGGAGCGTGGTTCCAGGTGGGAACTTTGCATTGAGCAGCTCTGGATCATTGATCATCAGTCGGTGCCCCTGCCACTGGCGCAGTCGCTGCACCCTCGCCTCCCGGTCGCCTCGCCCCTCCCCCTCCACCGCGCGTTCCTCACTCCTCCCTCGCCAATCATCGAATAAGACCAAAAAACACATTCGGAAACTTTCTGGCGCGCGGAGCGCGCCATGGGCGGAGCCGGAGGCGCCGCCAGGGGGTCCAGTGCCGATCAAAGAAAACCGTGCGGAGTTCCGAAAGTTTTTCTTCCTCCAGATCCATCTCCCATCAGGGGCAACGTCAGGGGAGGATAAGGCTCAGGGGGAGACGCGTCGACCCCCGATCGCCCATGGATCGTCGACGGGGGCCCGATAGCCCCACCCCGACCAAGAGCGTACGGAGGCGCCATCGGGGGTCTACACCTTAGGCGATGCTTAAGAAAGCTTAAGTTTTCGGCCAGAGTCTCGATTATTCTTAATGTTTCCATGTAACTCCCAAGATTTTGATAGAAGTTCTGGGTTTTGTTCAAGTCCTGAGACCATGAATTTCTTAACCCATGATTTCTTAACCATTTCGCGTGGTGTACCCCGATCTATCGGAGATACACCGCCGATTCCAGGCCGATGTTTCCCCGCCGGAGCTGAGCCGAGCCGGCCTCTCCCCCCTACGGTGTGTTTGTGCGGCGTTGGCGCGCCGGCGACGCTGGCGAGGGTGTCCAAGGTCGAATGCTGCGACGCGGAAGCACCGATGGACGCGGTGACGCCTCTGGACCCGACCGAATTCAACCTTGGACGATCTGCCGCGATCGATTCAAGGGTGAACGATCGACGCGGTGACAAGAACCTGTGCGCGCGCCGACGCCGCACGAGCTCGTTCCCGCCTAACATCGCCTAACTAACGTTGCCCCCTCGGGAGGAGGGGCGAGAGGAGGAGGAGGAGGAGGAGGAGGAACGAGGAACGAGGAGGAGGAGGAGGAGGAGGAGGAGGAAAAAGAAGGCGAAGAAGGCGACGACGACGACGACGACGAAGACCGACGACGACGGAGACGACGACGACGACCGACGACGACCGACGTTGCCCCTCTGCAGGGCGCGCACGGTCCACAGGAAACGGCGGCGGTCTCTCGCGCGAGCCCGGGCGCGCACGCCCGGCCGCCGACGCGGCGATGAGCTCCGCAGGCGTTTTCCGACCGCTCGTCGTCGGCGTCGCCGTCGCCGTCGCCGCCGTCGTCGTCGTCGTCGTCGTCGTCGTCGCTTTCTTGTTCTTCTTCTTCTTCTTCTTCTAAGTATTGTTATCATATGTATTAGTATTGTTACTATTGTTAGCGTTATTCTTATTATTATTATTGTTATTATGATTGCTATTATGAATACTATTATTATTATTCGTATTATTATTATTCTTATTGTTATCATTATTACTATTACTATTGTTATTAGTATTAGTATTAGTATTATTATTTCCAGTATGAGTATTCGTATTATTGATATTATTATTATTATGATTATTTTATTATTATTATTATTACTACTATTATTAGTATTAGTATTATTATTATTAGTAGTAGTAGTAGCAGTAGTAGCAGTAGTAGCAGTAGTAGTAGTAGTAGTAGTAGTAGTAGTAGTAGTAGTAGTAGTAGTTTTATTTTTTATCAGTATTAGACTGACTATCAGTATGATTAGTCTTATTATTATTAACAACTTTCTTCTTCCTTCTTTTCCTCCTCCTCCTTTCCATCCTCCTCGTCCTCCGTGTCCTCCTCTTCCTTTCTCCCGTAGCCATTTTGGCTCAAACCAGTTTCTGCCCGAGAGCCCCGTCGGTCGGGGCCGCTCGGGCGGGGACGACCGCCGCGCTGGGTCGGCGCGCGCGATGGCCGGCGGCGGCG
>CAUYUJ010003099.1:0-15000 GCA_963575745.1 Prorocentrum cordatum | reverse complement strand
ACCCCCCCTTTGCTATCCCCCCCTTTCGCCCGGCCCGAACCACGGCCCGCCGAGCAGCCCGCTGCCGCTGCCCGCCTTTCTCTCGAGCGCCGAGCTCGGCGTTGGCACCGATCACGCTGGGCCCCGGCCTCTCTTGCCACAGCCCGCTGAGCGGCGCCCCAGCCTGCAGCCACCGCTCGTCCTTCACGCACGCGCTGATCCCCGCGTGGGTTACTCGATGACGTGGGGCGTCCGCACTGCACCGGGCAGCGCTGAGCCATGCTGCCATTGCTCTCCCTTGCCGCATGCACCAATCTACGCGTTGTAGCTGGCGACGTTGGGCTCCACGTTCAAGCCCCACGTCTCGCTGGCCCACTACCACTGCCCGCCATCCTCACAGTCGCTGATCCCAACGCCGTGGCTGCAGACGTCGGTTCCCCAGGTGGCCTCCCACGGTCCGCCGAGCAGCGCCGAGGGCTGCTGCCACCGTCCTTCCTCTTGGCACGCGCAGGATCCAGCACTGGTTACGTGGAGCTCCACACTCGAACTCCACGTCCTGCTCAACAGCACCGCCTGCCCACGACGGCCCGTGGCCCGCGGCCACTGCTCGTCCTCAGTTCGTCGCCCCCTTGGCCTGGCATCGCTCGGACGTGTGCGTTTTTTCCTCGGCGAGGACCATCGAGGAGCATCCTCGATCATTTGCCGAAAAAACCACGCACGAAACCGAACAAAACACAGGGAATGGACGTCCGAGCGATGGCGAGTTGGCCGCAGTGGCGCAGTGGCGTGTGGGCAGTCCTGATCGACCAGGCCGCCGCCGGCAGCGTCGATGAGGAGACGGGGTGGGGGAGGGGAGAGGAAGGAGGGGGAGGAGGAGGATCAGTGTAAACCCAAGAGCCATCAACGATGTTGGAATCGGCCCTCCCTCCAAGCTCCCTCTTCATAGGCCCCTACTACGGTTCGTTACCACTGAGGGAGCTGCCTCGTTGGAAGACAACCGTTAGAAGACCCTGAGGCATGCCAAAACATTGTTCTCGGGATCCCAACGCCACAGATCAACCTGACTGTTGCGTCCTGACGATCCTGAATCATGCCAGAACACCATTCCTGGGACTTCAACACAGCGAATCAACGTAACTGTTGCACCCGCATAATCCTGAATCCTTCCAAAACACCATGTTTGGTACGTTGATGATGATGGGAATCCGTGAAACTCTTGCAAATTGTATGCATGAATGTGCGCGGCGCCGAGGCAATCCGTGAAAATCTTGCAAATGTTTAAAACGAATGTGCGCCGCGCTAAGGCGAGAGTCACATTTTGAAAACGGCCCGCCCTCCATATGTGAAACTGTTGTCATTTTTTCAGCTTCAGAGTCATAAGCGGTGAGGAAGTCTTAGGCGAAACGCCCAGCCCGCCCTAAAAAGTGGCCTCGGGGTGCGACAGGGAGAAGTTATTGAATCGCTTCGCTCATTCTGCCGGCCCGTATTGTGCCCTCGCTGACGTTTGGGCTTTTGGGGGCCTTTTGGGGTCCTCGTTGGGGGTTTCTTGGGGGCCTCTTGGGTTTCTGTTGGAGCCTCTTCGGGGTTTCTTGGAGCTCCTTTGGGAGCATTTGGGAGCATCTTGGGGCTTCTGGGCGCCGCTTGGGGCCTAGGGCTCGATATGTCCGTTCCGGTTCCCACTTTGGGTCTCCTCTTTGGGCTGTCATGGTGCCATCTTGGGCCGTGTCGGAGGCCTTCTGGGCCGTCTTGGAGGTCTCTTGGGCTGCCTTGGGGCGATATTGGAGGCTTCTTGGGCCGTCTTGCAGTGTTGGCAGCCGCTTGGGAGCTTCTTGGGGGCCTCGTGAGGGCCTTTTGGGGTGGGGGCCTCCTGGGGCTTCTTAGGGGCCTCTTGGCGCCTCCTGGGGGCTTCTTAGGGCCGAGGGCTCGAAATGTTGTTTCGTGTTCCCCCTTCTGGGGCTTCTCTTAGAGCGTTCTTGGGGCCGTCTTGGAGGCCTCTTGGGCCATCTTGGAACCCTCTTGGGCCGTCTTGGGGCCTTGTCGGAGGCCTCTCGGGCCTCTTAGGGCGATCTTGGGGGCCTCTTGGGCCGCCTTGGGGCGTCGCGATGCCGAAAAGGTGGAAACGCCCAAATTCCTCCAAACCTAAGGAAAAACAATGAATTTTGCCTCTTGGTGCCCTCTTGGGAGTGCTCTTGAAAGCCTCGTGGGGCATCTGGGGGCTATCTTGACCGTCTTGGAGCGATCTTGTGGCATCTCGGACCCTTGCTGTACCATCTTTGGGGCCTCTTGGGCGCTCTTGGCTCTTCTTGGGACTCTCTCTTGGCCCTTCTTGGGACTCTCGGGGACATCTCGGGGCCCTGTTGGTGCGCTCCTGGAGCGCTCTGGGGGGCTTCTCCCGGGACCTTGACGGGGTACTTTTCGTCCGGGGGCCCCCAGGGGCCGCCCCGCGCGCGCGAACTAGAAATACAGTGAACCAGTTACCGGAGATCTTGGCACTCCTCGGGGTGCGACAGGGATAAGGAATCAGAGAGGAGGATAAGTTACGCCTCTCCAAAGCCACGGGACCTGAGGTGTCATACGTTACGGCACCCTGAGCGGGAGGAGGAGGAGGAGGAAGAGGAGGAGGATTAGGAGGAGGAGGAGGAGGATGAGGAGGGGGAGGAGGAGGAGGAGGAGGAGGAGGAGGAGGAGAAGGAGGGGGTGAGGAAGAGGAGGCGCGCTCTCGTCTCTAGTTTCTTGCCCTCTTCCCTCTTCGCTCTGCAGGGGCAGCGGGCCTCCAGCGGGCCAAGCGGAAGCACGCCTCCCAGCAGCTGGAGTGGGCGGCCCAGCTGCAGCTGGCGACGCCGGTCTCCTTCGGGAGGCCGCACCGTCGCCGTCGTCGTCGTCGTCGTCGTCGTCGTCGTCGTCGTCGTCGTCGTCGTCGCCGCCGCCGCCGCCGTCGTCGTCGTCGCCGTCGCCGTCGCCGTCGCCGTCGCCGTCGCCGTCGTAGTCGTAGTCACAGTCGTAGTCGTACTCGTACTCGTAGTCGTAGTCGTAGTCGTCAGCGTCAGCGTCAGCGTCGTCGTCGTCGTTGTGGTCGTGGTCATGGTCGTCATCGTCGTCGTCGTTGCAGGCTCCATTATGTAATGGCCTTCGGCGGCCTTCGGCCCATCCCGCCACCGTGCCTGGCTTCTGAGGATGAAGCCTATTGGATGTTCGTTGGGATCGTGGGAGGCTTCTCGGGGGCCTCTTGGAGGCAGTTGGTCGCCTCTTCGGGGCCTCTTGGGGTCTCGTTTGGGCCTCTGGGGGGCCTCTTGTGGCCTTTGGGGGGCCACTTGGGGCCTCCTGGGGGCCTCTTGGAGCCTCCTGGGGGCCGCTTGGGGCGGAAGGCTCTGATGTTCGGTTCTTGTTCCCTTCTTCTGGGCCTCTTTGGGGGCCGTCTTGGGGCCCTCTTGGGCGTTTTGGGCGCCTTTGGGGCTGCTTTGGAGCCCCCTTGGGCCGTTTTGGGGCCCTCTTGGAGGCCTCTTGGGCCATCTTAGGGCGGTCTTAGGGGGCCTCTAGGCGAACGGGAAGCCGTCAAGGCGAGAACGCCAACAAATCCCTCAAAAGCCTACGGAAGACCAATGATGTTGGCATATTGGGGCCCTCTTGGGAGGCCTCTTGGAGGCCTCTTTGGGAGTCTTGGAGGCCTCTTGGGCCGTCTGGGGGGCCATGTCGGGCGTCCCGGGGCGGTCGTTCGGCAACTCGGGGCCCTCTTGGCCCGTCTTGGAGGCCTCTGGGAGCACTCCGGGCTCGTCTCCCGCGGCCCTCTTGGACCCGACAAGGTCACGCGACAGGCCGCGGGGAGCCCCAGGGGGCGCGCGCAAAGCCCAAGAAGATTTGGCAGCTTGGGCTCTGGGCCCCTTTCTTGACCCCTCAGGGCTGAGGATTGAGGCTCAGGGGATTGGGCAAAGCACCTGAGGACATGCCCACTCCGTGCTCAGAGGCACGGTGGCGGATGTCGATCCGATCGGTCTGGCTCGGTGTCGATGTCGGCCGGCCCGATCCGTTTCTGCTCAGATCCTCCGAGGATGAGATGCGGCCCGATGCTCGCTTGGCGTTGTTGTGTATCCTGGCGCGGCCGATTCGATTCGATTCCGACCTCGTGCCGATGCGGCCCGACTCTACACACGCTCCAATCCGAATCGACATGTGGATTCGATGCTGGCCGCTCTTGCGCCAGTGTTATTGGAGACACCAAAAGGTACCGATACCGCTAATCCCCGGACCTCCCCTGGGGTGTGTTCTGACCAGAATTGCGAGGCGAATCCAGCGGTGGCGACGAGGGCCTCCGAGGAGGGCCCAAGAAGGGGAGAGCGAGGGAAGGGCCGAGGTGTGGGTACCTCTCCCTCCTCCTGAGTTATCGTGTGCAAGGCGCTGCAGCGAAGCCGTCGTCGTTATCCTCGCTGCCCGCGGCAGGTCCCGCCGCCGTGCCAGCCCGTGTCCTCGGGGGGCGGGGGCTGCTCGGAGGGGGGGGCGGGCGCACAGGACGCCATGACGTGTGGCACCTCGGGTCCCGTGGCTCTGGCGAGGCGTGACATGTGACATTCCTCCTCCTCCTCCTCCTCCTCCTCCTCCTCCTCCTCCTCCTCCTCCTCCCTCCTCCCCCCCTCCTCCCCCTCCCTCCTCCTCCTCCTCCTCCGCCTCCTCCTCCTCCTCCTCCTCGTCCTCCCCTCCTCGTCGTCCTCCACTTCCTCCTCCTAATCCTCCTCCACCCCTCCTCCTCCTCCTCCTCCTCCTCCTCCTCCTCCTCCTCCTCCTTCTCCTCCTCCTCCTCCTCCTCCTCTCCTCCTCCTCCTACCCCCTCCTCCTCCTCCCCTCCTCCTCCTCCTCCTCCTCCTCCTCCTCCTCCTCCTCCTCTCCTCCTCCTCCTCCTCCTCCTCCTTCACCTCCTCCTCCTCCTCCTCCTCCTCCTCCCTCCTCCTCCTCCTCCTCTCCTCCTCCTCCCCTCCTCCCCCTCCTCGTCGTCCCCACTTCCTCCTCCTAATCCTCCTCCTCCTCCTCCTCCTCCTCCTCCTCCTCCTCCTCCCGCACAGGGTGCCGTAACGTATGACACCTCAGGTCCCGTGGCTCGGGAGAGGCGTAACGGGTGACACTCTTTTTTTAGCGGCGTGTCCGGGGCTCTCTTCTCGACATTGTCGTCTTCCTCCCTTCCTCGAAGAAGCAACAGCGGCATAGACATAAACTTGTTCTGCGTTGCGCGCGGACTTCTTGGGTTTGCGCTGGGCGCCCCTGGCGCACTCCGCGCGCCAGGGGGGGGGTCCAGCGCAGAGCCGAGAAATCCGCGCGGACCGTCGACAGTACTTGTTCATGCCGTTTGTTGCTACTCTAGTCGTGTCCGGGGTTCTGTTCACGTCTTTGTCGTCTTCCTCCCCCTCTTCAGTCTTTGCCGTGGCGCGATGAGGCAACGCCAGGGGGTCTGGATGGCTTCCCAGGGGACCCTTTGGTGGCTTGTTCGAGGCTTCTTGGGACGTTTACATATTGGGGGCGTCTCTGGGTCTCTTGGGGCCTCCTTGGGCCGTCTTGGTGTCATTCAGGGCTCTCTGGCGTGCTGGGCCCTTCTTGAGCCATCTGGGACGGCATCCTATGAATTTTGGGTGCCACGCAGGGAGGACTTGGAGGCTCCGAGGGCCCCAGAGGTGCGTTGACGAGCTCGAGCGGGAACCCATTCATTAAACGAGACGTTGGACCCTAGGAGAGGGGAAACGGGGAGGGGGGAGGGGAACGACCAAATGTCTCGCATGCAGGCTCAACCCCGGCAAGCGGGGTTTAGCGTCACTCCTGCCACGCCTCCTCCCTTCCTCCTCCTCCTCCACCTCCTCCTCCTTCCATTTGATCCTCTCCCATCCCTTCTCTTTCTCCTCAGCTCTGTCGGCCAACGCTCTACGTATTCCCCCTCTCCCCTCCATCCTCCCTTCTTCTTCCTTCCTTCATCCATGCTTCCTCCTGCGCCTCGTCCCCGTCGTGAGATCATCACAATCATCATCACCATCGTCATCATCATCAGCAGCAGCATCATCACAATCCTCATTATCATCATCATCATCAGCCGAATCAGCATGATCATCATAATCACCACCAAGACCATCATCACCATCAGACTCATCATCAGCATCACCATCAGCATAAACATCAGCATCAACGTCATCATCATCATCATCATCAGCAGCAGCAGCAGCGTCAGCACCAGCATCGTCATCACCAACACCATCAGCATCAACACCATCTTCATCGTCATCATCATCATCATCACCATCATCATCATTATCATCATCGTCATCATCAGTAAGTCAAGTTAGATCAAGGTCGAAACGTGATTCCCTGGGCGCTTCGACCTTGGTCGCAGCCGAGGGGAGCTCGAGGTGCTGGCGCAGCTGCCATGCTGATCTGCCTGTGTGCCTTTCTCCCCCAGCCCGATCGATCTCGAGGCTAGTGTAGGGATGGCTCCGTGCGATGCAGCGATCAAGGAGCTGACGGCTCAGGTGGCAAAGACGAATGAATCTCTCTCGATGGTGTCGGCCGATGTGTGCGACTTTGCCGCCAGTGCTGTTGCATTGCAGAAGGGTCTAGAAGAACAGCGTACGAACATCAGAAAGACGGAAGCTGAGCCTGAGAAGATGCGGCATTGGAGCACCATTTGTTCTGGGATTTGTTATAATGAGGGTGGCTCCAGTGGTCCGAATCGAATGTTCCGTGGTGTGGTCTTGCTCCGTCTGTGCGTGTGTTCGCGGGGTTCGGTGATAAGCTCACTCGCGAGGTTCTCAAGGAGGCGGGTGCTCATATTCTTTTGGCGTGTGCTTCAACATGAATTTGGCCATGTCCGTGACGCTTCAGAACTTTTGGAAGAAAGTCATCATTGCTTTCCCCTTTGCTCGCGCAGCCGCTAAGACGATTGACGCGTTCCGTGAGTGCTACCCTGGTGGTTTCGAGCTCGAGACCCCGAAGGGCCCCAGGACCTTGCGCTTGAAGCCGCTCCGTCGCGCTGAGACTAACAAGCAGATGACTGTCGCGGGCAAAATTCGCAACGACCTCGAGGGCCTCTCCAAAGGCGCGACCGCGCTCAAAGAGTGGCCTGCTGACTCGTCGGTCGGCGACGGTTTGATTTCGGCATCGAATGATGTTTCGGGCGATGCGGTCAAGCTCTTTCGCGCATCGAAGCCCACGCCGTCGCTCGATATGCCCAGGGTTATCGCGTTCGCTCGCAACTTCGAGGCCCTCGGCGTCGGCGGGGGGCAGCAGCCGATTGGGGATCAGGTTCTAGGTCTGTCGAGCCCTCGACGCAGGCGAATATTTTTCTGAGGGTGCCCCGCCGGGGGCTGGGTGGCTGACGCAGTGAATTGCCTTTCCTGCGCGAAGGCCGCTTTTGTGATTCGCAATTCGTTATTGGGACGACTGGAGTGGCACGGTTCCCCCTTCCTGCCGAAGAAACCTCTCTCTTCAGTTGCGTGGGGCGTTCGCGGTCTGTTTGGCCGCGTCGGCAGCATAAAGAATCGGCCTTGCGCCCGATGGCGCATTCTCTCTGGGCTGCTCAGGAAGCACCAGGTCGCTTGCGCTCCCGGGGACCTGGTCGATCTTGAGAAGGAGTTCTCGTCTCCGACGTTTTTCCGGATCGTTCGCCCTTAGGACGTCCTTGTGGGCACGGGGTCCTGGCCTGCGTTCAGGAGCCGCTCGCGTCGCACCTGTCTGGCTTCATTCTTACAGCGCTGATCCCCAGGAAGGCCCCTGTGCCCTTGGATGGGGTACTTCTGGACTTCTGGGGGTCATTGTTGCTCATTTGCCAAATTTTGATGCTGGGATTGAATACTGCTGTCATTGCATCCCTGCTGCTCGCCCCGCTCCTTTGCCGCCCTCTGCTGCATCTCGCGTCTTTCTTGGCGGCTTCAACTTTGTACTTAGTGATGAAGGCGGGCTGAATCTTGAGACTGGGGTCGCTAGCCGCGGGGATTTTGACTTCCCTCGTGAATGGGTCGCGCGCCGCGGAGACTGGACTGAGCCCCTCCAGCGGCAGGGTGCCCGTCGAGCTTGCCAGGGCCCCATGGTTGTCTCTAGCGCTCGTCTGGATCGCGCGCGCGTTGACCCCCCCCCCCGCAGCCGCGGTGGACATGGTTGTCACTGGTTCCAAGATCGGCATGCCCACCAATCTGAAGAACCCTTCCCATCACGTTCCCGCGGTGGCGACTGTTGCCCCTGAGCCTCTTCACTCTGCCGGCCCTAATCCTATCCCTGCGCGGGCGCTCGCACCTCGGAGTTCGGGGGCCTGCTGTCTGATGGGGTCGCGGCATTGGTTTCGTCGTTCTCGATCAAGCAGCACCTGTCCAGTGCCAAGGCGGCAATGCACACGGCCCACGTTGAGCATCGCTGTTGCGCTGTCGAGAGGCTCGGACGCAGCGCGAGCCCTTGCATTGGTGCGTTGCCTCATTTCGTGGATTTCGCGCTGCTGTTTTGTATCTGGTTTCCGCGCTACGCGTGCGCGCCATGATTTCGCATCCTGCTTTGATGTGGGCGCCGCCGTGGCGCTCATTGACCCGACTGGTCAGCGCGCGCACGCGCGCCGTTAAACGATTAGTTGCTAGACGATGAGAAGAGGCGTTGTCGCATGCCAGTGATATCCCTGCGCGCGAGCTTGCGCGCACGCGTGCCATTCAATCGCGGGCGGTCGCGTGGTCTCAACATGTTTGGTAGGCTCGGTAACGTCCTCGTTGGAAACAACGGCCCGGCCGTCCGTGCGATTCTGCGCAGCAGGCTGGCAGCCAGCTTGCGTGCAAGATACTGGGGCGACGTCTTTGCGGCGCGCGTGCCTGGCCGCGCATTGCGGGGAACTCTGCGACCGCACATCCAGCGCGCCGTTGTTCTCATGCCTGATTTTGAGTGGAAGTTGACCCGTGATGTGTTCAAGCAAATTGTGGAACGATTTGGGGACTCCAAACCATGGATCGCTGCTTTGCCCTATGCTTGTTAGGAGCACGCTGGCGCGCTAGACATTCATCATGAGTTCTACTGCCACTGCATGTCCCGCCCCCATGTCCCTCTTCCTGACGACTTTCATGAACGTATTCGTGGTGTTCTTGACGAAAGGGGGGCATCCGTCTGATGACTCTGCTGCGCCTGCCCGCAAGCCTTCCTCCACTCGCCCTCTGTCTATTGGGTGCAGAGACTGCAAGTTGGTCGCTGCCGCCGTCGCTTACCCTCTGACCGAAGTCAGCGTTTAGTCGGTTCACTCCTAGCAGTCTGGGTTCGTTCCTGGACGGTCGGTTCTGGGCAATAAATTATTGCCAGTGAAGCTGATGGGGTCCATGCCCATGTGGAGGGGCACGATGACTTGGCCCAGCTTTCAACTGACTTCGAGGCCGCGGTTCTGAGCTTGTTCATTGAGTTGGCGCTGTTTGCCCGGAAAAGATGGGGATCCCGTTTCTGGCCGGCCCTTGCGAGGACAATGCTACTAGGGTGCGTTTATGCGGGGTTATCCTGGCTTCCTTCCGCGCGGGTCGGGGGCCCGCCAGGGGTGTCCAGCGTCGATGATTACGCTTGCCTTGCCCTGGACCCAGTCTGTCGGTGGGTCTTGGCTTCCGGCCCCTTGGGCCCAGCCACTCAGGGCACGCAGATGACCTCAGGTTCCGCTCGGCGAACTTCTCCATTGATGTGTTGCCTGTCTTCGAGAATTCGGAGGTGCGATTGGTCTGGAGCTGCGCTATGTTAGATGTCTTGGCTCCGCGGGACGTTCTGGTGACCTGCTTGCGTTCGCCGATTTCCTTTGATCCATAGGCAGATGTTGCGATCTTTCTCAGGTTGTTCGATGATCCAGATACCCGGGCGTTTCTGTGGGTCCTGAAGCGCATTGCCGCAGCTTTCCGACAGTGCGACAAGTAGTTGTTTCGACCCCGTACGATCAGTGGCGCGGGCGTGGGCCTGGCTGAGTCTATTGTTGCGCACAACGTGCGTGCCGTGTCTGTGCTCAGTCACGCGCTCCAGTTCTATCGGCCGACTGACCGCCTCTTTCAGTTGGATGACCGAGTTCCCCAGATCCTTCGCGCTGGCTCTAGATGCGACTGCAGCAGCAAAAAGATGCGGCTCTTGGGTGATACAGGGTACACTTCATGCTGCACGTCGATCAAGCACTTTGCGAAAGCGTCGGTGTTTCGGACGGCCTATAGTTCCCCCGCCCGGTAAAGCTATCATATTGCCCTCGGATATTCGCGCCCGCTCGACCGATCTCAGGCCTGCCCGTCTGGTGCAAGGCGGTTCGTGAACTCGCCTCTGTCATATATGCTTGACGCAGCGACAGAGCCCTTGCCGATCGCGGTCGTATTGATGCTGATCCCGCTGCAGAGTCGCAAGCACAGCTCGTGAAAGCGCTGAGAGACTCGGAGAGCTCTGGCGGGCATTTGGCGAAGTTCCCAGGAGAGTGCTGAAAATGCCCCCCCTTCTCTTGCCCCAGGCGCGCGGTTTCCGATTTTCCACACTCGAATGCGGAAGGTTTGCCGTTCGGTTTCGATGTGTTTAGGAGTTGCTGTTTTGCGGGTCCTCTGCCGGGCTGCTTGGACCTCTGCGAGGCCCCACGCCTTCCCTTATCCGCGCTTGTTCGGCCGTGGGCATGGCAGAGACGATCAGCTCCATTACGTGCATTGTCCTCGTGTTCTTGCTTTGTTTTCTCGACGTGGACCCCGTTCGCCTCGCCCCTCGGCTCTGCCACCCCCCTCCCCCGTCCTCTGGTTGCGTCGATGGAGCCGCTCCCGGCGACGTCTCTCTGCGCGCCCTTGACGAGAGTTTCCCTCGCGCGCATTCGCCGGTCCGCCTTCGAACTGCGACTGCGAGAGCCACTCCCGAGCAGGTTCTTGAGGGTCGTCTCCGTCTGCTCACGCAGCGCCCCCCTCCCATCCGCGTAACCGCGCCGTATCTTCGGAGTCTGTCGAGATAGCAGCCCTACCCTCGCGCCGCAGCCCCTCTCGCTTCTCTCGCTCTTTTGCTCGTTTGCTGCTCCGCCTATCTCGGTGGAGTTGCAGTTCAGCGCAGGCGCGCCCGCCGCTTTCTCTGCGTGCTCTCTTGATTGCCGGAGTTAAGTCGAGTTTGGTCTGTGGAGTTCAGCCTCGCCGAGAGCTTTTTGGGCGCGTTTGGTGGAGTGCAATTGCAGGCATTCTGAGCTCCGCAGATTGCCACTATGCTGAGTCGCCCCGTTCGTTGTCGCCCGCTCTTTCTACCTTCGCATGCGCGAGGTCGGGGCAGGCGCGAGGCTCCTTGCGATGCCGCCGCCGCCGCTTGCCCCTGTCTTTCCTGGGTCTCGTTCGGTGGCCAGCGTAGACGAGGCCTGATCATGCGATCGGCCACCCGTGCTTCTCCTCCCCGCGGTGTTGCTTTGCTTCCTTCCCTTGGCGTCCGCCCGTAGGAGGTGGTTCGCTGGCGCGCGCCGCCGGCTGCACTGCTCCACCCGACCTTATGGCCAACTCGTTTACGCCATTGTTCCAGCTGTTTCACTTCATCGTTTGGCACTCCGCTCCTCGCCATCTGGTCTGCCAGAAAATATCATCATCATCATCATCATCATCATCATCATCATCATCATCCTCGTTTCGATCCTCGCTCTGCTCGTGATCCACCCTATTTTACAGTCGGGGCGCTGAAGAAGGAACCCTTTTCGTTGGGGAGGGGCTCGGTGTTCCTGGAATGTTTCACAGTTTGCCTCGGGTTCTCCTGAGGTTTTCCATGGGAAATCGAGGTTGAACTTATGGGAAACAGGGGCCTCGTTCCTTATTCAGGGTTAGGTCAACGCCCCGACTGTACTCCCATTCGTCTTCCTGCTCTTCCCCCTCCTCCCCCGCTCCATTTTCCTTCTTCTCTTCGACGAGGCGGCACGCGGACTTCTCGGTCGTTGACTGCACGGGCAATGTAAGGTCGTGGGGAAGGGGGTCCTTTTTCTTGTTAACTGTCCTTCTCTGTCTTTGTCAGTTTCTCTTTCTCTCTCTCTCTCTCTCTTTGTTTGTTGTGTTTG
This sequence comes from Prorocentrum cordatum, assembly GCA_963575745.1. Classification (NCBI taxonomy): domain Eukaryota; class Dinophyceae; order Prorocentrales; family Prorocentraceae; genus Prorocentrum; species Prorocentrum cordatum. The sequence continues at coordinate 3,023 of CAUYUJ010003099.1, read as the reverse complement.
TTCTCTCTTTCCCTCTCCCTCTCTCTCTCTCTCTCCATGTCTGTTTCTCTATGTGCATATATATATATAAAAATGTGTCCCTCTCTATCATTTTCTTTGTTTTTTGTTTCTCTCTCTCTCTCTCTCCCTCTTTTTTTGTGTTCTCTCTCTATTTCTTAATATTTGTCTGCATATGGTTATCTCTCTCTCTCTTTCTCTGGCTCTCCGTGTTTTTTGTTTCTCTCTCTCTCTCAAATTTGTTCTCTGTGCCTGTCATCGATCTACACGTGCATACCAGCATACATGCATACATGCATGCATGCATACGTACCTATACATACACATACATATATTCATATACATATGCGTATACTCGCATGCAGATACATATACATATACCTATACCTATACCTATGCATATACATATACATATACATATACCTACACGGCTGGCCCAGGTTACTAGGTCAACCTTGCCAAATTCAAAGGTATTTGTTTGCGTACGCGCGTCGTTTCATCTGCAGTCCTGAGGCAAGGGTGCCCTTGTGTCCTGTGATTTCCGCGGGTGTCCCTGGCTTTGGCCTGCGGCGTTCTGGGCGCGTCGCGCCGCGGGGAGGTCGCGGCCCTGGTCAAAGCGACCCTTGTGTCCTCTCAGTTTTGCCATGACTTGGCGGTTCGTTTCGCTTCGGGGTAAGGTTGTGATTTCAGCGCCGCGCCGCCGACGCCGCGGCGAAGGGCATGCTATTCGATATCCTCTGAGTGCGGCCGCGCCACCTGTGAACCGACGGCGCGTTGACTCGAGTTCGCTCCCGCGCAGCAGGGTACTCTTGTGTCTTGTGCTTGCCCAGCCCTGCAAGTTCATTCGTTGTCGCATTCGGGCAGAGGTCGCGGGGCGCTACGGTACCCTGCCGTCTTGTACATTGGCCTCACTTTGGCAGGTTCCTGGGAGCTGCAGTGTCCACGTCCGCGCCCTTGTTCCCTGGTACCCCGCCATGGCGACAGGTCGCTCTCCCACGGGAGAGTGGCCTGCGCGTCCGGAATCTTTTGAACATTTTTCGAGTAATTTTTGTTTTTCGTCCAAAATCCCCTTGTACGGGGGACAGGCCCGACCTGAAGCTGGCCCTGGGCAGGATGTCGGTTCCGGCAGCAGGGCCGAGCAGCTGGAGCCGCCAGCTCCAGGCATGCGCTCATTCACCAGCAGCCGTTTCATCGCCCGAAGTCTGTGGAGGACGATCAGTGACGTGACTCTGAGAGCAGGGCCCGATGGCTGGCACACGCGCTTCGCAGACGCGCACTCGCGCAGGGTCGCCGTGGGCCTGGTATTCATCAAAACGCGCCACACAAAACAGCATCGGCCAGGTTCGTGTATCACTCATCGGCATGAGCCTGACATGACCACAGCCTTGTGGAGGACGATCAATGGAGCGGAAGCATGGTGCCAAATAATTTCCTGATGTCGAAAGCATGCGTTAAACATTTTTTAGACATGTAACACACATATGTGTAAAGCATGTTTAGAACTTTTCCCTACAGTTTAAGCACATGTCAAATTCAATGATAGGACTGTTAGGGTGTCCATTGTCGTGGCATCCACAACCCTAAGTCTTGGCCACCCTGTCGCCGACCGTTGCTCGAGCCATGTCTTCGTCACAGCATTCAAGGCGAGCAACGTTCCAAGCACCTCCAAGGGGTCGTCCTCGCCAAGGACGCTCAACGAGAACCCAACGTCCAACTTAACTTTCACCTGTAAGCTCCTCCCTGCTCTGGGGCGACAAGTTTTCACACCTGCACTTCGTCGGCTGCAACTCCACGCCCGTCTAGGAGAGGGCGTTCTTCAGCAACAGGACAATGCGCTTCAGAGAAAACCACGACCCCGCATTCAAAGTGTTGGCATCCGCGAGGGCCGCGTGTGTTCCTAGAGAGCGTGATCGCCAATTCTCTGCTCCGCCAACGGAGTGCCCTATGCCCGCCGGTGCTAAACGGCAATCACCGTGCGGAAACATGTGGCATGACGACGTCAAGAAGCAGCAGTGGAACTGGATCCCTTTGCCAGACACCTCGCGGAAGGGATCCCAACCCACGGAGTTGCGCGAGTTGCTTCCGTGCCGATTGTGCAGGCCAGCAGCCCATCGAAGAGTTCTGCGCAATGTATTTTTCGTGGAAGGCCTCCGCATCCAGCGTTGCAATCCCTAGTTCGTTGTCCCAGTCTGCTGCAACTATCATTCTCAACACGTGCAGTGCGTCGTCGCATCTGCTTCCATTGCCGAAATCAGTTTTGCTCGTCCCGTAAATTTGCTCCCACCATGGGCCTGATTCGGAGGTACAACTTGCCGCCGAAGAGCCTGGCCAACACAAGGATTAGGGGGAGGAGAAGAAGGATGAGGCGGAGGACCGTGATCTCGAGCACGAGCAGCAGAAGTATCCTGAGCATGGGTCGGAGTATTAGTGTGATTCTGAGCACGGGTAGGAGAAATAGCTTGAGTAGCATTGCTAGTGGGAGCCAGTGCTTGCACCGAAGGGGCCCTCGGGGATGTTGTAAGGAGAACGATTGAAATGCCGGCATCAATTTCAACACAAACTAGCATCCTCATCAAATTCATCGAACTCATTATTATGCTGTCTTTGTGCGCAGCATAAGAAACATTGGTTTGATGATCGGGGAGAAGGTGCTATTCCTGCAAACTAGCAGTGGTTTCGAAGGCGCCTACGGCGAGCCACCACCGCCCCCTGCCTTTTGGAAACGCCTATACGGCCAATCAGTGGAACATTTTTTGGCCAAGGAACTGGGCGGCTGGCTCGTCTGAGCCTTTGCCAGCGAAGATATGAGGGGTACAGCTAAGCAGGTCAGCACTTCTGGGATTCGGAAGGAAGGGGGGGGAATAAGACAGGGATGGACAGGGAGGGAGGCTAGAAGGTCAGGTGGAAGGGGTGAACGGGTGAGAGGGGGCGGACGGATGAGGAGGAGCAGACGGAGTACGTAAGAGTATGGCATGCTGACGGGGGTATACAAGAGGAGGAGGAGGAGGAGGAGGAGGAGGAGGCGG
>CAUYUJ010003098.1:50000-82197 GCA_963575745.1 Prorocentrum cordatum | reverse complement strand
GAGAGAGAGAGGGAGAGAGAGGGATAGAGAGAGAGAGAGAGAAAGAGAGAGACGAGAGAGGAGAGAGAGAGAGAGAGAGAGAGAGAGAGAGAGAGAGAGAGAGAGAGAGAGCGGACAAGTAGGCGGACCAGGGTCCGTCCGCGAGGCGCACAGCGGTGCGACAACTCGCTAAACACTATTTGCGGCGGTGCAGCCTTTAGATACGAGGGCGGGCAACAAAAAAGACCCCCTCCCCCGGCGCAGTGCGACAGACGCTACAGACGGCGGACAGACGGTGATGATCTCACCTGTCAGACCGCGTAAAGAAAGAGGCCCCAACAAGAAAGGCGACGTGCTTACACGTGGCTAGGCGGCTTGGCAGACCGCCAGTTGGGCGCTTGGCCGCAAAGCGGCGCGCAGTGACGGGGCACCCCCCGCCCCCACGCCCTGACACCGTGGACGCGGAGCCACGCGTACACACGGGCAGGCAGAAAGGAGGAGATTAGCGCGGGGCACCAGGTGGAGCGACGCGGAACGATGACAGCATAGCTTGGATGGTGAGTGACGGCACGGCACCATCGGGCGAGGGCGTGAGCAGCTCGGCGAAGGCTCGCCCGGCGCTGTGGAGGCGCTGGAGTAGAGGGCCTTGGCGAGCTTGGGCGGCGGCGAGGTCCGCGGCGAGAGCACCGCACCTCTGCTGGAGAGCAGCCATAGCCTGGGACAGCTCGGTTTCGCGGTCGGTGAGGGGTGGCTGCTCAATGCCAGCGGCCGAGGGCCTCGAGACAGAGGCGAGGTCCTCGGTGCGCCTGTCCAGATGGTGGACTAGCGTAGTGCGGCACCCTGTACGCTGTCGTCCGTCACCCTTGAAAGGTGACTGGGGGGGAACACGCGACCCCAGGGCTGGAGCCGCTAGGGCCACGCCCCAAGAGGTTGGGAGAGCCGCATCCTCTCGCTCAGCAACGATGGAAGCACGGACGGGGCGCGAGGGCCTGTCTGGTTCAGTGCCCTGCGGGGGGGCTGAAGCCGCCCCCGCGGGCTGCCGTTGGTGGGGGGGCGGAGTGGTTTGCGCGGTGGGACCAATCATGATGCCGTGCGAGGGCTCTGAGGTCGGCCGCGTAGAAGGGTGGCGTATCGGTAGAGCGGCATGGTCGGCAGCGTGGGGTGTCGGCGGTGCGTCGTCTATGCCACTCAGTCCGCGGGGGTCACCCAGGTCGTCATCGGCGTCTTGGCGGTGGCCGATATCATCGTATGGGGGCGATGTCGCTCTCGGGGACGGAGTCGCGGTAGGCGTCGAGAGGTTGCCCGACGGGGCAGGGTTTTCGCTGACTTGTCCGTCGTCCAAAGCGTCCGATCCCCCACCGAAGCTGAACAGGTCGTCCTCCTGTTCGTCAGCGTCTTGAAGGTGAGCGGCGTTGTCATGTGGGTGCGATGCCGCTCTCAGTGGCGGAGTCGTGGGCGACGTGCGGGTGCCCGACGGGGCAAGGTTGGCGCTGGCTGGCCCGTCGCCTAGGAAGTCAAGGCCCCCGCCAAAGCCGAACGGGTCGTCCTCCTGTTCGTCGAATATCGCCCGTTGGGCCTCGGCCCAGAGCTCGTCCGGGTTCTGTGGGATGTCTGGTCCAGCCGCGGGTGGTGCCTGGTCAGACAGCAGGGGGTTTGGTTCCATTTTGTTGAGTTCCGCAGCTGTAAACCCAGCCCTGCGGTGTGGGAGGGGGGGTGTGCGGTGTCTACGCTCGTATATGGCGACAGCGACTCCATGAAGCACGGTCGCTTGGCGATGTCGTGTTTTGGCAGCTTCGACAGTGTCGTCTGGAAGGTTATGAGTACGTGCCGCCGTTGTGGCGAGGGCGTCAGCCTGACGATTGAACTCCTCCGCGATGGGCCCGATGAGCCCGAGGTCGATGCCCTTGTCTCCCAGGTGGCTTGCGATTTTCTCGACGCGGAACATGTTGGGCTTGGCCATGACGCATCGGTGGATCTTTTCCCAGAGCTCCACGTGCGTGCCCTGCGGTGGTGAGTGTCCGTCGATGATACTTTGGAACCCATCTACCACCGCCTGGTTGTCCACGAAAACGTGTACGGGCCGTTCAGCACATGCCGTGAGGTGGACAATGGCGAGGGTCTCCGCAAGCTGTGCGTTTTGCGTAATGCCGTGAACGCGTGCACTGTAGTTCATGCGGTGGTCGATGCCGTAGTAGACGCCGTAGCCCGCTCGTGCTAGCAATGGGGTGGCTTGGTTGGTGCATGCACCGTCCGTGGCAGCGTAGACCCATGTCCAACCAGTGTCATGGTCAAGGTAGGTGGTGTAGGAGTCCTGGGCTGAAGCCGCAGGATCTCCCTCAGGGGGGGGCCGCGGTATGGGCTGAGGTAGCGGGTCCCTCGCGAGGTCGGCCTGCAGGTCGAGGAGGGCTGGGTCTTCATCGAAAAGCCCGCAGTGTCTTGTGTGCGGCGGGAGACGGGCCCACTGCTCGTCACTGATGAGGGTGGTGAGAGGGAGTCTTTCTCGGGCCCAGCACTTGCAGTCGCGGACAGTGTGCTCCTGAGTTTCCCCTTCCTCGTCGCAGTATCGGCAGATGGGGCTGGGGTCAGCTGACGTGTTTGATCGGGATCGTCGCTGTTGGGTGTGGTCCCCGCCCGACAGGTAGTTCAGGAGGAGCGCCAGCTGCCAGGCAGTGCGTTTGGCTGCTCCTTTCGTTCGGGCGAGCCACGTGCTGGCGAAGAGGTCGAGGCCCTGTCTGACAGAGGCAAGGTATCCAAGGTCGTGACGCCGTGGCTTGATCCTCCTCAGAAAGGCTCTGCGTTGTGAGGCCCGCAGCATGTGAAGGAAGGCGTTTTGGGGTAAGTTCAGCCAACTGATCTGGCAGCCCCAGTCGTCGTACATGATGCCAAATGTGGGCCAGGTCCAACTGAGCTGCTGGAGCGACTGGACAAGTCGTCCGACAGGTCCTCCACCAAACAGGGTCTGAACGTGGTGTTGGAGATCCCTGACGAGACCGCAGAGTGTAGCGTCGCGATTAACCTGTCGCCGCAGACACAGGAGAACTTCACGCTGCGTGATGGCGTCAATCTCCAGGGCGTGTCCTGGGACGCACACGGCCATGAGAGTCCAAAACTCGACCCACCTGTTTCCCTTGGGGCGGATAGCCGCCTTAAGGGCATGGTTGTAGGCAGTTTTGACGGGGCCTGATGGGGCTTGAATGTCGGTGACCGTGGTACAGACGCTGGCAGCAAGGGAACGGGCGTGCCGCGCCTTAATAAGCATCGGTGATGGGAGCTTGCCAATGCGCGGCAGGCGACTAGTCGCCCTCCGAACACGGGCGTCAGCGGTGGCCGAGAGGTTAAGCGCGGCTTTGCTTTTTTTCGTTTTTGTTTTGTTTATTGGTTGCCTTTTTTTTGGCTGGCTTTGGGGAGTTTTTTTTGTAATGGTTTGTTTTTTTGTTTTTTTGTTTATTTTTTTTCTTTTAATTTTTTTTTTTTTATAGCTTGTTGGAGCCGGCGCTGCCTCGGCGTTGATGTAACTCCCGACGAGCTTGAAGGAGTCGACCACGCGTAAGGGCCGTTTCGCCAGAGTGAGCTGGGTAACGGCGGTGTGAAGCTCGTCGGTGAGCGCCCACCCCGCCACTTTGCCAGGGTGGATGCGTTGACCAGAAAATCGATCAAACTTGGCGGTTTCATCAAGAGATTTCTGCAACTCAGGCGCGGTGTGAGTAGTGGAGTTGCTGTCGTCAACAAAGGTAGTGCTGAGTGATCGCGGAACGTATCGATGCTGTCTCTTGGTCCACACGCACATGAGCAGCTTAATGTCGTCCAGGGACCAAGAGCTTCCCTGGAGGTGACCGTTGGTCCTGGCCAATTCCTTAGAGTACGCTCCGTTCATGCGGATGTAGCGTTTGTGGCGAATGTAGAAGTTTCTGCGGACAGTAACGATGTCTTGGGGGCACCCCGCGTGAAGCGCAAGGTTAAGGCAGATGTCCGTGATGTGGTAGTCGAAACACTTCTGTCGGTCAAGGGCAGCCCCAGCTAAGGGAAGGAGTAAGGCCCTGGCGTGTTCGATGCGCAGGGCAAGAGAGGTGCTGACGTCCCAATGGTAGCTTTGGGGACAGCGCCAAAGCTCGTGGCGTGGGTCCATCCTTTCCGCCAGTCCGTGAGGCTGCGGTAAGCTGGCGCTCCCCACGCATACATCCAAACGGAAAGCACCGAGAGAAGTCGTTGGTCCGTTGGGAGTTCGCCTCGGCCTTTTCGGAGGCACGGGTTTGGCACATGAAGGAGGGGTTCTGGGATGGTGCCAGTGCGTTGCATAGCGCGTAAGACGTTGGCGAAGAGGCGAAGGATGTCGTCGGGTAACTCCTTAGCCTCCTTAGTAGTCCAGCCGTCCAGTCCCCCCGCACGGCGCGGTGAACGGGTGCGAATAAAGAGGATGAGTTGGTCGTCGGTGAGGTGGAAAGGGGTAGCTGGTGATGGCGTAGGCAGCTCTTGTCGGTACTCGTCGTAGAAGTCAGCCCACGTCGGCATGGCTTCGGCGTCATGTCCAGCACGGGCACGGTACCTGCCCAAGATGGGCTCCAGGTGTCGACCATGAGCTTAAGCATGTCTTTGGTGTTAGCAACAATGGCGTTGGCAGGGAGAATGTCGGGGACTTGCGCAGGTGGTGGTTCACGAGTGTGGTCTTCGTCGTTGTCCGTGTCGGGCGAACTACCGTCGCTGGGGCTGAAGCCGCCAGCTTCGGTGTCAGCGTCGCTGTCGTCCGTGCAAGCTTCGTCAGGTTTAAAGGCGTTGGTGTCGCAGTGGAGTTGCGTGTCGTCAGGTGTGGTAGGCGTGCGGAGATACGCCGTGGGCGCGCTGTCAGCAGCCCGTGCGTATATGGCCGCCTTTCGCCCGCTTGGCTCGCGGACGCCCTCAGCCCATATCTTGATGCGTTCAGCTTTGGCACGGTTCGCACGTCGCGCCAGCTCCAAGTCGAGGTGTTGGATCAAAACGTCAAGGTGCTCTCCGTGGGGCACTGGCTCGTCGGGGGTCCAGGCCTCGGGGAAGTCTAGGAGAACGGTGGGGCGCAGCTTGTGGCATAAGAGGCGGGCCGCGGTCCACGTGCAGTCGATGCGCTGCGCGAGGTACGACGGGATAGCCCGGCAATCCAAATGATGGTGCTGTCCGATGAAACGGAGCTCACAGAGTTGCCGATGGAGCTTGCGCAGTCGGTTCATGTGTATCGTGGAAGCTCCGTAGGTGGGGAAGGCACGGGGGACAACTGGTCGATCTTCGAACGTGGGCGTAAGCCCGTGCATGGTGGGGGGCTTCTTTTTTGGGTGGTCGGGCGGTGGAGGTGGCAGGTCGCGCAGACGGGTGAGATGGTACTCATGACTGGCCTCGTTAGCCAGGGCGAACATGCGTTCCACGTCGTCGCGTGCGTCGGCCTGCTCCATGCGGCCCTGATATCGCCCAGCGATGAGGGTCCCTAAAGCCTGCAGTTCGTGACCCTCGTGAGCTCCATCGTTGGGAGGGTAGGGCGTGGGGGCAAGAAGGCGTCGGGCCGTTTGGTCGAGGCGACTGAGGTCAAGCGTGACCTGCAGGCCAACATGGGACTTTCCTTCTCTCTCTATTTTCAATCTCTCTCTTTTTTTTTTTTTTTTTTATATTTATTATTTTTTTCTTATATTATTTTCTCATCTTCTTTCTTTCCTCTCAAATTCTTATTATTGTATTTGTCTTTTGATACTTTTTCTTCGTGCAGCTTTTGTCGCGCAGATAGCAGAAGTCGGTGACAAGGGATCGCGCCGCTTGGTTGGCAATGATATAATCGATGCGCGAAGTGCGGGGGGACTTGGTGACGCGGTCCCAGTCAGGGATATTGCCGTATGTGTGCATGGTGTGGTCTGGTGTGCCCTCAGCGACGTTAAACCATCCGTGCTGCATCATGTGAAGCAGGTGTGGATTGTCGTCGATGTTCGTGTTGGCGTCCATGCAGATGAAATACGGGGCTGAGCCGACCCTTGCGGCGGCGCAGTCAGCGAGCCGAAAAAGATCTGTGCTGTCTCCTCCAGCAACCCCATAGAGGCTCGCTATGTAGATCCCAGCGGGCCCGTGGTTGTTTCGTCGCCGCCTGCGGCGGTGCTGGGTGCAGAGCGGGAGAAAGGCCTCGTGCCATCTTTTCTTGGCCTTGAGGGCGACGATGCAGGGCGCAGTGTCGTCGACAGTGGAGTCGACAATGGCATCCTTAGAGAGGATGGCGACCCCTCCCGAGGCGCCAGTGTTGCCCACGACGGTGTGGTCTGTGCCGCCGTGGGCAGCTCTGCGCTGGGCTCGCGCCAGATCCAGGTCAGGTCCAAGACTGGCGTGGTATCCCCCGTGGTGTGGATTGGCGGCGCTGGTAGCGAAGGCTTGTCTGGTCGGCTTGGCATGTCGGGTCTCCTGCAGTGCTATGACTGCGGCGTTGTGGTCGACACCAAGAGCGGTGATGGTTGGCCAGTTCGCTGAGAGACTGGTGATGTTTAGGCTGACGAGGTGTATGGAGCGACCTGGCCCGCCTCCATCGGTGGAGCTGGGGTTTGCACGCCCGCACGGTGTAGGTCAGCCTGACCCTCGCCCAGGTAGAAGGCTTGGCCACAGTAGGAGCTCATGGCGTTCCTATGGGTTAGCTTGACCGGGGCTGAAGCCGCCGTCAGGCCAGAAGTATAGGCGAGACATGGTCGGCACTGCGCCAGGGGGGGTTCATAAACGTCAGTAAAACTGTCTCGAAAAATCCTCCTCACTCCTGTACCATAGGGGACGAGGGGAGGAGAGGTGAGACGGCAGCAGAGGGAGAGGGAGGCGACTCCTCGATCCGTCCTGCCGAGCACAAAAGCAACAGCGAACCAGCGGCGGCGGCTCGGCGCGGCAGCGGCACAACGCACGCGCATATACTGCGCACGCGACACCGCTGGTCCGTCCTGCGGTGGCGCGCCCGCCCCGTCAGTATCTTGATGAGCAGCATCGGGTGGAACAGCTCGAGCAGCGCGGTCGGTGGCCTGGCGCTGGGCCTCGTCCATGCCCGCTGCCGTGAGGCCCGCGTTGCGGACAGGGCTGATTCCCCGCGGGGCCGCCGCTGCCGCGGCAGCGGCTGAGGTGGCGGGGGCTCCGCCTCGACTCTGAGGTGAGAGCGGTGAGCCACCGCCGAAACCCGCCGCAAGGTCCTTGACACGGTACTTGTTCTTGTACGGGTCGAAGGTCGGCGCCTCGTCGATGGGGACGATCACGCGGGTGGGCAGCGGCGGCTCGTGGTCCGTGGACGGCGTCGGAGAGAGGTCGACCTGGCCAGGTTCGATGACGCTGGCACCGAAGCGTGGCACCACTTCGGAAGCTCGGCCATCAGCCTGAGTCTCGCGAGGCGGCGAGCTCGTGGAGCTCCCTGGGGCCTTGCGTGAGCTGTGGCGGCTGCAGGTCCTGCTGCGCGGGACGCGCCCGCCCGTGTGGCGGTCGCGTGGCGAGGTCGCCTGGGCATTAGCGCGCTCGGAATCCGCCCTGCTCGGGGATCGGTTCGGCGCCGCGCAGGGTGATGGGCTGGGCTGGCGAGAGGCGCTTGTGCCGCCCTCAGCCGTGGCTGTGGCCTGGTCAGGGTCGACAGCGTCGGGGCGGGGGCTGACGTGGTGGGCGCTTCCCTCGCTGTGCCGCGGGGAGGCGCTGTGATGCGCCTGGATGTACGTGAGGACGAGCGGGGCGAGCGGCTGCCTCTCCCGCTCAGGTGGGGCAGGTTTTGCCGGGGCAGGGCGCAGCGCTGCAGCCACGTTTGGCGGGGGCGTGTGCTGGCGCGGTTGCCAAGCACGCACGTTCGCATCGCGCCATCCTTCAGGGCGCCCTGTCCTGCCACGGTTTGTTGCAGCCCCCTGGGCTGAAGCCGCAGGGGTTATCACTGCGGGCTGGTTGCTGGGGGTGCCATCATGTCGGCCTGAGTAGTGGCCCCAGGCGCGCGTGGACCCTGGCACGGGCGAGGTGGCCCGTGGGGGGGCCTGCACGAGTGCTCGCGGGTAGCCGATGACCGCTGGGTGCACCCTGGCGTGAGGGGCGTGGCCGTAGCTGGAGGCGGCTGCTCCAGCCGCCGCGGGCCTGGCGCCAATGGGGCCACGGTAATAGGCGGCCGCCCCGCCGTAGGCCGTGCTGCCGCCTGTCGGGACTCGCGCGGGAGAGCGGTAGCGTGGCGTGCTCGGCTGACCTGCGTCGCGTTGGTCGCGCTGCTGAATGCGCTGCTGGTGCTGTTGATATCGCTGCTGGTCGGCTCTCGAGAGGGGGCGGGTGTCGGGGGGGATGGTGGGCACGTCGGGCCGCTGCCAGCCCCGATAGACGTGCTCGAAGGCGCGGTCAGGGTAGGTCCCCCCTACGGGTGAGTATCGCCGCACATGCTCCATGTAGTCGATGTTCTGCGGCTCGGAGATCGCCGTGATGTTGACGGCTCGCTGGTGTGCTGGTCCATAGAGGCAGAAACTACCTCGGTTGCTGCGGTCGTGGTTTAGCTCGGCTTCGGTCGTGGCACGGCTCACCATGGCGTCGCAGAGTCGCATGTCGTAGTCGAGGGCTTGAGGCCCAGGACCACCCTCGGCGTCCCAGTATAGTACCACATCTCGCCAGCGGGTGCGGGTGGTGTGGATGCGCTCGGCGATCGACTCGCAGACGGTCCTGACCGTGACACGATCCCTGTACATGTTGGTGATGGCTAGGGAGTAGGGTCGGCGGACCGTCTTGTTGAAGGTGAATTCCTCCTTGAGGGCCTGGTGGGGGCCGAAGAGCACGTAGCCTTCCCTCCAGAGAGGTTGGTCGGGGGACGGGACTTCCGGCATCCCCGTTCCTGTGAACCCAGGTGGCCGCCGCGTGCCGTCGGGCAATCCCTGCCTGGGGACGCGCCGCGGCCTCGGTGGAAGGTACCATTGACCCTGGTAACCAGCTTGGCCTGGTTGTGGAGGCTCCCCCCCGGGGCCTGAAGGCGCTCGGGGGGGCTCCTTGAGGTCGTGGTGGGCTGGCGCGTTGCCAAATGGGCGGGCAAGGATGTGCGGCGGCATCCCTGTGGCACGGACGTCGAGCAGGCTGTGTGGACTGGGCGGGTGAGGGCACCTGCTGGAGAGGCAGCATGTGTCAGAGTCCCTGTTGTCGGTGCTGAATGCACACGTCCAGCTGTTGCAAGAGTATTCCGTGGACCAGTCCATAGGTGCACGTAGTCCGCTGAGGGCGCAGTCTGGGCACGTTGGTTGGCCCGAGGTGCCGAGCTGCGTGTTGCGGCGGGCCGCACAGTACTGGCAGCATTGAAATCGGCACTGTAGGCATGACCAGCGTCCTGGTAGGGGCGGGAGCGCTTGCTCGTTTGTGCCTGGGTCGTCAGGGTGGGGGCGAGGTCGATCCCACAAGGGCCAGACGTCGGCAAACCAGGACTGGCCTGTAGTGCGGACGACCTCGGCGGGGGGGCGAGCGTCATCGGCGTGGCGCTCTATCCACTGGGGCCCCATGTCCGCTGGTGCCATGACCGTGCGCCACGTGTCATCCGCCTTGACGTGGACTTGGGTCGGTGCCCAGAGCTTGGTAGTGGTATCGCCATGGTCGTGGTGGAGGATGACCCAGCCGTCACGACCCACCACCTCAGGGTCGATAACGCGATGGCCCATGACGGTCGTCCCCCACGGTAAGTAGGCGCCGTCGTGGTGATCGCCAGGGTCGAGCCAGACCTCGATGCCAGGGGCATTGACACGGGCCCGCACATCACGGACGTGGAAGGCGAGAACGTGGTAGGCGGTCGGCTCCACTTCCGTCACGATGTGCTCCCACGTCTCGATGTCGCTGTAGTCCGAGGAGGAGTTTTCGCCACTCTGCCGTGACGCACGAGAGGCGGATCGCCGTGGGCGGGCGTGGCCTCGGGCGAGGGCCGCGGCAGCCCTGATGAGGGACGGCATACGGCGGTTGTCGTCTCCTGGTGTCGTCGATGAGCGGTCTGGACTGTGTGCCAGGGCGGCACCTGACTGGTAGGTGCGCGGAGGACCAGGCTCGGCCCCAGGGCTGGAGCCGCTGGGGCGCGACTCGCGTGCTTCGGGGTGCCCCCGCACGGGGACGGCTTGCAAGCCAGTGTACACAAGGTCGATCAGTGTCTGCGGGTCCAGCTGGAGCCTGCGCAGCGAGACGCGTGGCCGGGGCTGGTTGGGGTCGGCCCTGGTGGCTGCTTCAGTGTCGTAATGCTGTTTGGCCCATGCTCGCGCTGCCTCTGGCGAGTATAGTGCCGGCGGCGGTGGCCACGCTGCCGCGATGCCCAGCCTGCGCCGAGTGCTAGCTTCCTGGTCGTGGGCTTCAGCGGCCTCACGGAGATCTGGATGATCGTAGCCAGCGATGTGGAGGGCGTGCGCACAGTCGCCCATGCCAAATACTTGTGGCAAGGCGCGGCACCTGGAGGCAGCTTCCGTGGGGGCACACCAGTCCATGCGGATGAGGAGGCCCAGGACACGAGGGTAGATGAGGCGCGCTCCGTGGGCCTCCCCTTTCACGAAGTTGTGCCAGTTCTCACCGCGCGGCGGTTGGGTGGCCTCGCACATCCAGCGCGCGATGGGTCCCCACGCGAGGGTGTCGTCTTCGAGGCTGTAGGGCGGGTGGGGCGGCACTGCATACCACGCGGCCAGCGAAGGGTGCACACTCACGTACGCGCGGCCAACGTTGGTGCCAGTTCGACCCTTCGTTTCACGGCGGGGGCCTGGCAAGAGTTGCCCTCCGCTGGCGGCGAGACGGGCCGCAAGGTCGCCACGGGTCCCATGCCAGAAGACAGTGGGCGCGTCGGTGGTGGGTTTGCGGAGGTCCCACGTGAGGTAGGGGAAAATCGTCTCGCCTGAGTTTCCGCCCGAGTCTTCGAGCACCCAAGTGAGGCGGTTCGGGGGCCTCTGCATGATGTCAGTCCACGGCCCCAGCGCTTGGAGTGTTAGATCATGTGTGAATCGAGGATGGTCGTGAAGTCGCAGAGCGTCTTTGATGTCCTCTGTAGACACGCCACTGTTACCAAGCGCAAAGCCGTTTTGGTACAGGGCGTTGAGGATGCTCGTCGGCGGCACGGGGACCGCTGGGTCGCGCTGAATAGTGTTGCGTAAGTTGCGCGTCGGTGGCTTGAGGGCTAGATGGGGCGTACCAGGGCCTGAAGGCGCCTGGGGCCTGGCGGGTGATGCATAGCGTGCTCGCCGTCGTGGTGGTTGGGTGTCCATGTCGGAAGAGGAACCACGAGCATCTGCATGTCGGAAGATGGACCACGGCCTAACGTGGGTGCACTCACGTGTTTCCCTTGCCTCGGTGTCGCTGCCGTGTGCTGTGGCGTCTTCGTGAGTCGGTGGATTACCGTATGCCGCGCCGCTCTTGGAGCCGTCTCGCGGGGACGGGCTGGTCGATCGTGGTGTGACGGACGAGGCTCGCGATACGGCGGCAGTGACTTCGACGATGGCGGCGGTGGTGGCGGTGGTGACCTCGGCGACTGCGGCGGCAACTGCTGCGGCGTAGTGTTCCTGCAGCAGCGGATGTCGGAGTGAGCGCACGTGCTGGTCGTCGTGTTCGTCGGCAAGCGTGCGCGGCATTGTGCACGTGGCCTCATCGCGCGGCCTCCTGCTCGGTTGGCAACAGCGGAGGCACCATTGGGCTGTGGATGAGTCCAGGGCACGCGCACAGATGCGGGCTCCTACGTGTCCGACGGCTCCTTGAGCAAGGAGTTTGGCGCCGACAAGAAGAAGACCGCACACCACTCCGCCCGTGGCAATAGCCCCGAGTTTGCCGCTGGCCCATTTCAGGACACCCCCGAGGCCGACCCCGTCTGCGCTGGCTCCGCCCGAGACGCTATCTCTGAATTTGACGCTGGTCCACTTGAGAGTGGCCCACAATGCGGACGTGACGTTGTATGTCGTTGTGCGTCGGGATGTGGTGGGCACAGATGGGCCTGGTGCCGCCGCTTCGCGTCGTCGTCGTTGTCGGTAGCTGGGGTCTCGGCTCGGTGTCGGCAAGTACCCATCGATCTGGCCCTTGTACGGCATTGCTATCACGATGGCGTACGTGGCCACAAAGAGGCAGATGAGGCAGCCACAGTGTCGTGATGCCGCTGCGCTGTGCTGGAGCTCGTGGGGACCGCTGGCATCTGGGTACTCGTCATCGAGGGGGTCGTTGTCGATGTCGGCCTGCCAGTGATCAATGACACTGGGGTTGGAGTCAGTCACGTTAACACGGCAGACAGAGGTGCGGGGCGTGGTGCTGCACCTGCGGTCTGGGGATGTCCAGGTCCAGCCAGTGCTGCAGCGGGGCTGAAGCCGCCACTGCGCGGGCTGGCATGAGCTGGCGACGCAGTGGCATGGCTTGTCGCGTCGGCGGCAGTGGCGCCTTCAGCGTCGTTGAGCTGTGCGCAGGGGTCGGCCTGGGCCGAGTTGTTGGGCGGACTGCTGTGCGACGAGGTGTGCCCTAAGTGGGGTTCACTGTCGCGGTCACGCTGGGCCGTGTCGCCTGGTGGTGTCGTGCCGTCGCGATCCTGGGTTTCCATGTCGTCCTGGCTATCGTCCACATGGACCGAGCCCAGGGATATGCTGCTGATATCGTCCGACGCGTGGAACGAGTCCAGGGGTGTGTCGCTGGCCGCGATGTGCTGGAGCAGCCATGATACGGGGTCGTCTGCGGCCTGATCACCCGTGGCGTGCTGGGCGAGGCCAGCTGGCGGTGGTGGGTTAAGCGGTTCCATAGGTGCCGCGGCGAGCTCCGCCTCGACAAGCGGCTGCATGTCTGTCGGGTGGTGCAGGATCGCATCAGCGAGGTACGCCAGGGCGTCTTGGTCGGGTGGGGGAAGGCCTCTTGGTAGTAAGGCGTGGGCCCGTGAGAGGTAAGGCGGCAAAGGTGCCGTGAAAGCTTCAGGGCCGACAAGCTGGGCACGAGCACCCTGGTATTCCAGAAGGAGGCCAAAGTAGCGGGTGGAATACTCGCGGCTGCCCTGGATACGAGTGAGGTTGCGGTTTGTGCGCTGTCTGTCGGGGCCCGCTCTATACCAGATGTCCTCGCACATGTCGAACGCGGTGAGCTGGCGCAGGGCGTCGGTTGTGTCCTCAGAGTCCTCCTGGAAGAGGTGATCGTACTGTGGCAGATGAAGCGTCGCCGGGATGTACGGGACGCAGTCCTCGAGCCATGCCCAGAACACGTCCTGGTGGTCCTCACCTGGTGCCCACGCCGCAGCGCACGGTATGAGCCGGGCGCGGATCATCATCAGGTGCCAGAAAGCGGGGTCCTCCTCGGGTTCGGGTTCGCCCCTAGCGCACAGGGGGGTGGTGAGACCCGTGGGGCTATAGCGGGGCACGACAGCGGGGCTGAAGCCGCCACTGCGTGCCTGGCCTATATCAACGTCCCCGTCAAGGATCTGCTGCGCCACGGTCGAGGCCACGCTGGGGGTGGATTTCGATGCATGTGTCGTAGTTGACAAGGGCGTGCATGCGCTCACGATGGCGCCCAGCGGTCCGTTGCCGCACGGACCCGCGGCGGCGGTGCTGTTCACGATCGGGTCCAAAATGGTGCAGTGATCGTACTTGTAGATGCTGTCATCGCATAGGTAGAAAAGAGTCCCACGTTCAGCATGTCGCAGGAAAACCTCACCTCCATGCTGGGGTGCACCGCCTGAAGACGGGCGTGCTCCAGCGAGCGAGGGGAGGGCCAGGCTGCAGGCAAGGCGCCACATGATGGCGAGGCCTGGCGGGCGGCGCGAGCGATGAGCCAAAAGCTGCATGTCAGCACGCATCCTCAGATACCCCTGCATGCTCGTGTACATTGCAACAATCACGCCCCCCTGCAAGATGACGGGTGTCCCTACACCAGATAGCTTGCGCGTGCTGCTGCCAAAACTGACATGATATGACAAGAAAGAGATACGACGCGAAGAGGGACGAGATGCCTCTGAAGGCGCTTCCTCGGAGGGCTGAGGCAGGCTCTCTGAGGCACCTTCAATAGGGTTCCTGGGTGACCCGACCCTTGTCTTTGCCTTTGTCAGCCCCTGGGGGGCCCGTCCCTGGGGTGACCTGGCCTGGCTGGTCGATCCACCCGCAGACAACCACGGGATCGGCAACTGATGCAGCTTCCTCCTTCTTAGTTTCGAGTGTGGCCACCTGTGGCAGGTGGATGGTGCCCCCCGTGAGGTGCCCGAGGAGGGCCTGGATGTCGCCACGCAGTGCAGCGGCTTCGGCGGTTGCCGTCTGTTGCTGGGTGTCGACGGTGGCAAGCCCCCGTTCCAGACCTGAGACGTGCTCCGTGAGTGTGGCCTGGGAGGAGAGAACGCCCGCAAGCTGAACCTGCATGTTATCCACCGTGTTGGCAAGCAGCTCGTGCTGCTGTTCCATGTGTTGGATGCGGGTTGTGGCGGCATCTGGCAGTTTGGGTGCCGATGCGAAGCGTTCGCCGAAGGTGTTGAGTTCGTGGGAAGCCACGCTGTATTCATCACCTGATGAGGGGATCTCGACGTCGTCAGCGTCGCCTGGTACTTCGGCGGCTGTGGCAGCGTCCCCTTCGGTGTGGCCCCCACCTTCAGCCGCCACCGTGCCAAGCTGCGGGTCATGACCACCTGATCCTTGGACGGCCGTCTGCTCGGCAACTCCGTCCGTGCCGTGCGGGGGTGCAGAGGAGCTGCGGCCTGGGGCGCCGTGTGATCTTGCGTGCGGCGTGGCGTCGCGTTTCCCACTGGAGGATCGGTGGCGCTTGGCTAGGGGCTCCTCCTTGGGGATCAGGAGCGGTGCGACGCCCTTGCCTTTGGGCGTGGCAGTCATGAGGTCGTGGAGGTAAGGGCTCTGGGCCGCTTTGGTGTGGAGTGTGCCAGTGGCGGGGCTGAAGCCGCCACCACGGGCTGGCGGCGTCACAGGCTCTGTGATGGTGGTAGGCGTGACGATGGTAACGTTGTCCCTCGTCGGCACCACCTCAGCCAGCGGGGCCTCGGTGATGCTCCACGGGATGGGGCACCCTGCGACCTGTACCGTATATGTGAGTGGGGGACGATGGGCGCGCACTAAGGCAAACTGAGCCGAAGTGGCTGGGTCCCAGGCGGTATGGTAGACCTCACAGTCCCATTTAACGGACGGGCCCGTGAGAGTCTTGGCGAGCTGGGTCAGCGTGGCGTGGCGTGCCGCAATGCCAGTGATACGGTAGCGCGTCTTGGCGAGGGTGGCTTCGCAGCCGCGGATGCTGACGGCAGCAGCCTTGGCGGCGTCTGACCCTCGTGAAACACGGAACCCCAATAAGCCTGACTTGCCGTGCCTGACGACTCCCAGGGCCTTGAAATCCACCGACTTCTGGAACGCATCTGCCATCGTGATGGGCTGGTCCTCAGGGAACCACACGGTCTGGTACTTGTCTGCAGTGGGCTCGTCTGCACCTACGTTGCTGAGGTCGTAGGTGGCACCGAGTTGCCCTGAACCCGCCAAGACCTTGTCGACCGCTTGAAGACTGACGCCGAAGGTGGCAGCCAGGGACCTCTTTCCGACGCCCGATCCAAACCTGCCTAGGCTTTTGCAGGGTTCGAGGATGGTGTCGGCTTTAAAGTTGCCGTGGAAGAGGGCCTTGAAGGTGTCCTGAAGCTGACTATCGAGCTCCTGGCGGCGAGCGTCTTTCTTGGACTCCCTGTGCTTTTGGTTTTGGCGCGCCTTGTCCTGTGGAGCGGAGTCCCTTCGGAAGGGACCCTTGGCGCGTGGACCACCGTTCACGGGGCACCTCCCGAGAACTGGTCCTCGAAGGCCTGATGCATGGAGGGGACTGCGGCGATGGCCTCGGTTTCATGTATGGTCGCCCGAATCCAGCATACGTGGTCGGCAGGGTCGATGGTGGCGACGGCGACTTTTTCCGTGCAGGCGACTTCCTTGGTGCCCAGCTGGTACACGGTCACGGGGACGTGCGTGTGGACCACTTTGGGCGCCTTGGGGTGACGCTTCAGCACGGGGACGGCGAGCTTGGTACCGACGTAGTTGTCGTTTTTTGGGCCCATGACAGCAATCGCAAGCTGACCCGTGGTACGCTTACCCTGCTCGAGGTGGTGTTGCAGCAGCCGTTCACCGCTCTCGTAGTCGTGGAGGCTGATACTGGGCTTGTACGTCTTGCCGTCGTCGGGTGATGTGGGTTCAGCGAGGACTGGGGCCTTCCAAAAGGCCGGGTCCAAGGCGATGAATTGGGTGTCCGCAGCCTGAAGACGTGCGGACCCAGCTGGTGGGTGTGGTGTGTCACCGCCAATGCGCTTAGGCTTGCTGCGCTGGTGGTGATCCAGCGTGTAGCTGATCTGGTTGGCGGCGCTCATGCGGATCAAGGCACTGCCGAGCTTCTTCGTGTTGGTCTTGTGCATGTCGTACGTGGCCTGGAGCTCATCCGCGTTCAGCTCGGCAAGCCCGTTGTATGCGGCCGTGGGGCGGTCAGACCCCGCTTGCTTGAAAGCTGCGATGCAGTCCTGCTTGCGTTGGAGGAGAGACCCTTCAGCAGCAGGACGTGAGCTCTGGGGCTGCTTGGAAGAGCGACGGCGCTCCGGCTTACTGGGTGCCATTGCTGCGGGCGCTCTGGAGGGGAGAGGTGACGCGAATCAGTAGGGTCCTGCTGGGACCCCTCCGGTCTCGCGAGGCCTGGGAGTCTGGCTCCGAGGCGGGGCGCTTCGCGTCGCGGCTGCAGTCTGAGTGCAGGGCACTCTCGAGCCGAGACTAGAGAGAGAGAGAGAGAGAGAGAGAGAGAGAGAGGAAAGAAAAAAAAAAAAAAAAAAAAAAAAAAAAAAATCTACCAAACACGAGTGCGACGAGATGCACTTGGCAGCCGAGGTGAAGGCGCTGCCACTCAGGCCTGCCACCGTATCGGATCACTCTCTCTCTCTCTCTCTATATATATCTCTCTCTCTCTCTTTTTCTCTCTCTCTCTCTCTCATCTCTCTCTCTCTCTCTCTCTGTTTGTTCTTTATAGTTGTTTTTTCTTATTTATTTTTTATTTGTTTCTCTTCTCTCTCTCTCTCTCTCTCTTTTTTCTCTCTCTCTCTCTCTCTTTCTCTCTCTCTCTCTCTCGCTCTCTCTCTCTCTCTCTCTCTCTCTCTCTCTCTCTCTCTCTCTCTCTCTCTCTCTCTCTCTCTCTCTCTCTCTCTCTCTCTCTCTCTCTCTCTCTCTCTCTCTCTCTCTCTCTCTCTCTAGTCTCGGCTCGAGAGTGCCCTGCACTCAGACCGCAGCCGCGACGCGAAGCGCCCCGCCTCGGAGCCAGTCTCCCAGGCCTCGCGAGACCGGAGGGGTCCCAGCAGGACCCAACTGATTCGCGTCACCTCTTCCCTCCCACCAGAGCGCCCGCCGCAATGGCCCCCGCCAAGCCGGAGCGCCGTCGCTCTTCCAAGCAGCCGCCGAGCTCACGCCCTGCTGCTGAAGGATCCCTCCTCCAACGCAAACAGGACTGCATTGCAGCTTTCAAGCAAGCGGGGTCTGACCGCCCCACAGCCGCATACAACGGGCTCGCCGAGCTGAACGCGGACGAGCTGCAGGCCACGTACGACATGCACAAGACCAACACAAAGAAGCTCGGCAGTGCCTTGATCCGCATGTGTGCCGCCAACCAGATCAGCTACACGCTCGATCACCACCAGCGCAGCAAGCCTAAGCGCAATGGTGGTGACACATCACACCCACCAGCTGCGTCCGCACGTCTTCAGGCTGCGGACGCCCAATTCATTGCCTTGGACCCGGCCTTCTGGAAGGTCCCAGTCCTGGCCGAACCCACATCACTTGACGACGGCTAGACGTACAAGCCCAGTATCAGCCTCCACGACTACGAGAGCGGTGAACGGCTGCTGCAACACCACCTCGAGCAGGGTAAGCGTACCACGGGTCAGCTTGCGATTGCTGTCATGGGCCCAAAAAACGACAACTACGTCGGTGCCGAGCTCGCCGTCCCCGTGCTGAAGCGTCACCCCAAGGCGCCCAAAGTGGTCCACACGCACGTCCCCGTGACCTTGTACCAGCTGGGCACTAAGGAAGTCGCCTGCACGGAAAAAGTAGCCGTCGCCACCATCGATCCTGCCGACCACGTATGCTGGATTCGGGTGACCATACATGAAACCGAGGCCATCGCCGCAGTCCCGTCCATGCACCAGGCCTTCGAGGATCAGTTCTCGGGAGGTGCCCCCGTGAACGGTGGTTCACGCGCCAAGGGTCCTTTCCGAAGGGACACCGCTCCACAGGACAAGGCGCGCCAAAACCAAAAGCACAGGGAGTCCAAGAAAGACGCTCGCCGCCAGGAGCTCGATAGTCAGCTCCAGGACACCTTCAAGGCCCTCTTCCACGGCAACTTTAAAGCCGTCCCCATCCTCGAACCCTGCAAAAGCCTAGGCAGGTATGGATCGGGCGTCGGAAAGAGGTCCCTGGCTGCCACCTTCGGCGTCAGTCTTCAAGCGGTTGACAAGGTCTTGGCGGGTTCAGGGCAACTCGGCGCCACCTACGACCTCAGCAACGTAGGTGCAGACGAGCCCACTGCAGACAAGTACCAGATCGTGTGGTTCCCTGAGGACCAGCCCATCACGATGGCAGATGCGTTCCAGTAGTCGGTGGACTTCAAGGCCCTAGGAGTCGTCAGGCACGGCAAGTCAGGCTTATTGGGGATCCGTGTTGCACGAGGGTCAGACGCCGCCAAGGCTGCTGCCGTCAGCATCCGTGGCTGTGAAGCCACCCTCG
The DNA here is from genome assembly GCA_963575745.1 of Prorocentrum cordatum. NCBI lineage: Eukaryota > Dinophyceae > Prorocentrales > Prorocentraceae > Prorocentrum > Prorocentrum cordatum. Next base: position 63,565 of record CAUYUJ010003098.1, on the reverse strand, counting down.
CCAAGACGCGATACCGCATCACAGGCATTGCGGCACGCCACGCCACGCTGACCCAGCTTGCTAAGACTCTCACGGGCCCGTCCGTCAAATGGGACTGTGAGGTCTACCACACCGCCTGGGACCCAGCCACTTCGGCTCAGTTTGCCTTAGTGCGCGCCCATCGTCCCCCCCCCACATATACGGTACAGGTCGCAGGGTGCCCCATCCCGTGGAGCATCACCGAGGCCCCGTTGGCTGAGGTGGTGCCGAAGAGGGACAACGTTACCATTGTCACCCCTACCACTATCACAGAGCCTGTGACGCCGCAGCCCGTGGTGGCGGCTTCAGCCCCGCCACGGGCACACTCCTAACCAAAGCGGCCCAGAGCCCTTACCTCCACGACCTCATGACTGCCACGCCCAAAGGCAAGGGCGTCGCACCGCTCCTGATCCCCAAGGAGGAGCCTATAGCCAAGCGCCACCGATCCTCCAGTGGGAAACGCGACGCCACGCCGCACGCAAGATCACACGGCGCCCCAGGCCGCAGCTCCTCTGCACCCCCGCACGGCACGGATGGAGCTGCCGAGCAGACGGCCGTCCAAGGACCAGGTGGTCATGACCCGCAACTTGGCACGGTGGCGGCTGAAGGCGGGGGCCACACGGAAGGGGACGCTGCCACAGCTGCCGAGGTACCAGGCGACGCTGACGACGTCGAGATCCTCTCATCAGGGGATGAATTCAGCGTGGCATCTCGCGAACTGAACACCCTCGGCGAACGCTTCGCAACGGCCCCTAAACTGTCAGATGCCGCCACGACCCGCATCCAACACATGGAACTACAGCACGAGCTGCTTGCCAACACGGTGGATAACATGCAGGTTCAGCTTGCGGGCGTTCTCTCATCCCAGGCCACACTCACGGAGCACGTTTCAGGTTTGGAACGAGGGCTTGCCACCGTCGTCACCCCGCAACAGACGGCAACTACCGAAGCTGCTGCACTGCGTGGCGACATCCAGGCCCTCCTCGGGCACCTCACGGGGGGCGCCGTCCACCTGCCACAGGTGGCCACTCTCGAAACAAAAAAGGAGGAAGCTGCATCAGTTGCCGATCCCGTGGCTGTCTGCGGGTGGATTGACCAGCCAGGCCAGGTCACCCAGGGACGGGGCCCCCAGGGGCTGACAAAGGCAAAGACAAGGGTCGGGCCACTCAGGAACCCTATTGAAGGTGCCTCAGAGAGCCTGCATCAGCCCTCCGAGGAAGCGCCTTCAGAGGCATCTCTTCTCTCTTCGCGTCGTATCTCTTTCTTGTCATATCATGTCAGTTTTGGCAGCAGCACGAGCAAGCTATCTGGTGTAGGGACACCTGTCATCTTGCTGTGGGTGTGTTTGTTGCAATGTACATGAGCATGCAGGGGTATCTTAGGATGCGTGCTGACATGCAGCTTTTGGCTCATCGCTCGCGCCGCCCGCCAGGCCTCGCCATCATGTGGCGCCTTGCCTGCAGCCTGGCCCTCCCCTCGCTCGCTGGAGCACACCCGTCTTCAGGCGGTGCGCCCCAGCATGGAGGTGAGGTTTTCCTGCGACACGCTGAACGTGGGAACCTTTTCTACCTCTACGATGACAGCATCTACAAGTACGATCACTGCACCATTTTGGACCCGATCGTGAACAGCACCGTTGCCGCGGGTCCGTGCGGCATAGGCCAGGCACACAGTGGCGGCTTCAGCCCCGCTGTTGTGCCCCGCTATTGCCCCACGGGTCTCACCACCCCCCTGTGCGCTAGGGGCGAACCCGAGGAGGACCCTGCTTTCTGGCACCTGATGATGATCCGCGCCCGGCTCATACCGTGTGCTGCGGCGTGGGCACCAGGTGAGGACCACCAGGACGTTTTCTGGGCATGGCTCGAGGACTGCGTCCCGTACATCCTGGCGACGCTTCATCTGCCACAGTACGATCACCTCTTTCAGGAGGATTCTGAGGGCACAACCGACGCCCTGCGTCAGCGCACCGCGGTCGACATGTGCGAGGACATCTGGCACAGAGCGGGCCCCGACAGACAGCGCATCAACCGCAACCTCACTCGTATCCAGAGCAGCCGCGAGTACGCCACCCGCTACTTTGGCCTCCTTCTGGAATACCAGGGCGCTCGTGCCACGCTCGTCGGCCCTGAGGCTTTCACGGCACCTTTGCCGCCATACCTCTCACGGGCCCATGCTTTGCTGCCAAGAGGCCTCCCTCCACCCGACCAAGACGCCATCGCGTACCTCGCCGACGTGATCCTGCACCAACCGCCAGAAATGCTGCCGCTCGTCGAGGCGGAGCTCGCCGCGGCGCCGATGGACGGCACCGATCAGGCCGCAGATGATCCCGTATCATGGCTGCTACAGCGCATCGCGGCCAGCGATATCGGCAACATATCCATGGACTCGTTCCACGCGTCGGACGATAGCCAGGACGGCATCGATACCCAGGATCGAGACGGCACGACACCACCAGGCGACTCGGCCCAGCGTGACCGCGACAGTGAACCCTACTTTGGGCACACCTCGTTGCAAAGCAGTCCGCCCCACACCTCAGCTCAGGCCGACCCCAGCGCACGGCTCAACGACGCTGAAGGCGTCACTGCCGCTGACGCGACAAGCCATTCTACTGCATCGCCAGCTCATGCCAGCCCGTGCAGTGGCGGCTTCAGCCCCGCTGCACCACTGGCTAGACCTGGACATCCCCAGACCGCAGGTGGCAGCACCACGCCCTTCACCTCTGTACACCGTGACAACGCGACTGACTCCAACCCCAGTGTCATTGGCCACTGGCAGGCCGACATCGACAACGACCCCATCGATGATGAATACCCAGATGCCAGCGGTTCCCACGAGCCCCAGCACAGCGCAGCGGCATCACGACATTGTGGCTGCCTCATCTGCCTCTTTGTGGCCACGTACGCCATCGCGATAGCAATGCCGTACAAGGACCAGATCGATGGTACTTGCCGACACCGAGCCGAGACCCCAGCTACCGACAACGACGACGACGCAAAGCGACGGCACCAGGCCCATCGGTGTCCACCACAGCCCGACGCAAAACGACATACAATGTCACGTCCACATTGTGGGCCACTCTCGAATGGACCAGCGTCAAACTCAGAGATAGCGTCTCGGGCGGAGCCACCGCAGTCGGGGTCGGCCTCGGGGGTGTCCTGAAATGGGCCAGCGGCAAGCTAGGGGCTATTGCCACGGGTGGAGTCGTGTGTGGTCTTCTACTCGTCGGTGCCAAACTTCTTGCCCAGGGAGCTGTTGGACACGTAGGAGCCCGCATCTGTGCGCGGGCCCTGGACTCATCCACAGCCCAGTGGTGCCTCCGCTGTTGCCAACCGAGCAGGAGGCCGCGGGATGAGGCCACATACAAAATGCCGTGCACGCTCGCCGACGAACACGACGACCAGCATGTGCACGCACTCCGACATCCGTTGCTACAGGAACACTACGCCGCAGCAGTTGCCGCCGCAGTCGCCGATGTCACTACCGCCACCACCGCCGCCATCGTCGAAGTCACTGCCGCCGTATCGCGAGCCTCGTCTGTCACACCAAGATCGACTAGCCCGTCTCCACGTGACGGCTCCAAGAGCGGCGTGGCATTCGGTAACCTACCGACTAACGAGGATGCCACAGCACACGGCAGCGACACTGAGGCAAGGGAAACGCGCGAGCGCACCCACGATAGCCCGTGGTCCATCTTCCGACATGCTGACGCTCGTGGTTCCTCCCCCGACGCGGACACCCAACCACCACGACGGCGAGCACGCTATGCATCACCCGACAGGCCCCAGGCGCCTTCAGGCCCTGGTATGCCTTACACAGCCCTCAAGCCACCGACACGCAACTTTCGCAACACCATCCAGCGCGACCCAGCGGTCCCCGTGCCGCCGAAGAGCATACTTAACGCCCTGTATCAAAACGGCTTTGCGCTAGGAAACAGTGGCGTGTCTACAGAGGACATCAAAGACGCTCTGCGACTCCACGACCATCCTCGATTTACTCACGATCCAACACTCCAAGCGCTGGGGCCGTGGACGGACATCATGCAGAGGCCACCGAACCGCCTCACTTGGGTGCTGGAAGACTCGGGCGGGAACTCAGGCGAGACAATCTTCCCATACCTCACGTGGGACCTCCGCCAACCCAACACCGACGCGCCCACTGTCTTCTGGCATGGGACCCGCGGCGACCTTGCGGCCCGTCTTGCTGCCAGTGGAGGGCACCTCTTGCCAGGTCCCCGCCGTGAAGCGAAGGGCCGAACTGGCACCAACGTTGGCCGCACGTACGCGAGCGTGCACCCTTCGCTGGCCGCGTGGTACGCAATGCCGCCCACCCGCCCTACAGTCTTGAAGACGACACCCTCGCGTGGGGACCCATCGCACTCTGGATGTGCGAGGCCACCCAACCACCGCGCGGGGAAAACAGGCACAACTACGTGAAAAGGGGAGGCCCACGGAGCGCGCCTCATTTACCCTCGGGTCCTGAGCCTCCTCATCCGCATGGACTGGTGTGCCCCCACAGAAGCTGCTTCCAGGTGCCGTGCCCTTCCACGCGCCTATGGCATGGGCGACTGCGCGCACGCCCTCCACATCGCTGGCTACGATCATCCAGATCTCCGTGAGGCGGCTGAAGCTCACGACCAGGAAGCTAGCACCAGGCGCAGACCAGCCATCGCGGCAGCATGGCCACCGCCGCAGGCACTTTACTCGCCAGAGGCAGCGCGAGTATGGGCCAAACAGCACTACGACACGGAAGCAGCCACCAAGGATGACCCTAACCAGCCCCGCCCACGCGTCTCGCTTCACATGCTCCAGCTGGACCCGAAACCACTCATCGACCTGGTGTACACTGGCTTGCAAGCTGTCCCCGTGCGGGGGCACCCTGACGCACGCGGGTCGCGCCCCAGCGGCTCCAGCCCTGGGGCCGCGTCGGGCCACCACGCACGTACAAGTCAGGCACAGCCCTGGCGCACAGTCCAGACCGCTCATCGACTCGTCTTCTGGAGCCGACGACGCCGTACGCCTCCTTTCCCTCATTCAGCGCGGCACGCCGCCCTCGCCCGAGGCCCGTTTTGTGCCCCCTCGCCCCACGGACGATCTGCCCCTCTCGCTTCGTTCACCGACCCCAGAAGTTGGCGGCGAAGGGGAAAAAACTTTGGAAAAGAATCCACCTCAGACAACTGTGGCATCGGAGACGATCGTGGGGAGCATCATTGTGCGGTAGATCGGAATAAAAGAGAAGAGGAAGCGACGGCCCTCCCTTCCTCCCCTCTACACGTCTCCTCGCCTACCACGTCCGTGATGTGCGGACCCGTGTCAATGCCCCTGGCATCGAGGTCTGGCTCGACCCTGGTGATCACCACGATGGTGCCTACTTACCGTGGGGGACGACAGTCATGGGCCACCGCGTTATTGACTCTACGGTGACGGGGCGGGACGGCTGGGTCATCCTCCACCACGACCACGGCGACACCACTACTAAGCTCTGGGCACCGACCCAAGTCCACGTCAAAGCGGACGACACCTGGCGCACCGTCATGGTACCAGCGGACATGGGGCCCCAGGGGATCAGGTGCCATGCCGAGGACGCTCGCCTCCCCGCCGAGGTTGTCCGCACTACAGGCCAATCCTGGTTTGCTGACGTCTGGCCCTTGTGGGATCGCCCGCGACCCCACCCAGGCGACCCAGGCACAAATGAGCATGCGCTCCCGCCTTTACCAGGACGCTGGTCTTGCCTACAGTGTCGATTCCAATGCTGTCAGTAATGTGCGGCTCGCCGCAACACGCAGCTCGGCACCTCGGGCCAACCAACGTGCCCAGACTGCGGCCGCAGCGGACTGCGTACACTCATGGACTGGTCCACGGACTACTCGTGCAACAGTTGGACGTGTGCATACAGCACCAACAACAGGGACTCCGACACATGCTGCCTGTCCAGCAGGTGCCCCCATCCCCCCAGTCCACACAGCCTGCTCGACGTTCGTGCCACAGGGATGCCGCCGCACATCCTTGCCCGCCAATTCGGCAACGCGCCAGCCCTCCACGACCTTAAGGAACCCCCCCGAGCGCCTTCAGGCCCCGGGGGGGAACCTCCACAACCAGGGCAAGCAGGTTACCAGGGTCAATTGTACTTCCCACCGCAGCCGCGGCGCGTCCCCAGGCTTCGGGGGGGGACTCCCTTTCCATGCTCTACTCCCTTTGCCTTCCTGACGGCCACAAGGCGGCCACCCTGGGGATATTCCAGGAACGAGGGGAATGATGGGAAGTGACTATTGCCCACCCTGAAGACGAATAACCTTCCCCGACAACGCTTTGGAGGGTAAAGGCTACTACGTTTGCCTTCTTTCAGTCCCACCAGGCCCTCAAGGAAGGAAGTCACCTTCAACAAGACGGTCCGCCGACCCTTAAAAATTATAAAAAATTTATTTTATTTCCACTCAAGCCTAATATCACCAACATGTACAGGGACCGTGTCACGGTCAGGACCGTCTGCGAGTCTATCGCCGAGCGCATCCACACTACCCGCACCCGCTGGCGCGATGTGGTACTGTACTGGGACGCCGAGGGTGGCCCTGGGCCTCAAGCTCTCGACTATGACATGCGACTCTGCGACGCCATGGTGAGCCGTGCCACGACCGAAGCCGAGCTAAACCACGGCCGCAGTAACCGTGGTAGTTTCTGTCTCTATGGACCAGCGCACCAGCGAGCTGTAAACATCACGGCGCTCTCCGAGCCGCAGAACATCGACTACACGGAGCATGTGCGGCGATACTCACCAGTAGGGGAGACCTACCCAGACCACGCCTTCGAGCACGTCTATCGGGGCTGGCAGCGGCCCGACGTGCCCACCATTCTCCCCGACACCCGTCCCCTCTCGAGAGCCGACTGGCAGCGTCACCAACAGCACCAGCAGCGCATCCAGCAGCGGGACCAACGTGACGCAGGACAGCAGGGCACGCCACGCTACCGCTCCCCCGCGCGAGTCCCGACAGGCGGTAACATGGCCTACGACGGGGTTGCCGCCTACTACCGTGGCCCCATAGGTGCCAGGCCCGCGGCTGCTGGAGCAGCCGCCTCCAGCTACGGCCACGCCCCCCACGCCAGGGTACACCCAGCGGTCATCGGCTACCCGCGTGCACCCGTGCAGGCCCTAAGGGACACCTCGCCAGTGCCAGGGTCCACGCGCGCCTGGGGCCTTTACTCAGGCCGACATGATGGCTCCTCCAGCAACCAGCCCGCAGTGATAACCCCTGCGGCTTCAGCCCAGGGGGCTGCAACAAACCGTGGCAGGGCTGGGCGCCCCGAAGGATGGCGCGATGCGAACGTGCGCGCGTGGCAACCGCGCCAGCACACGCCCCCGCCAAACGTGGCTGCAGCACTGCGCCCTGCCCAGGCAAAACCTGCCCCACCTGAGCGGGAGAGGCAGCCGCTTACCCCGCTCGTCCTCACGCACATCCAGGCGCATCACAGCGCCTCCCCGCAGCACAGCGAGGGAAGCGCCCACCACGTCAGCCCCCGCCCCGACGCTGTCGACCCTGACCAGGCCACAGCCACGGCGGAGGGCGGCACAAGCGCCTCTCGCCAGCCCTGCCCATCACCCTGCGCGGCGCCGATCCGATCCCCGAGCAGGGCGGATTCCGAGCGCGCTAATGCCCAGGCGACCTCGCCACGCGACCGCCACACGGGCGGGCGCGTCCCGCGCAGCAGGTCCTGCAGCCGCCACAGCTCACGCAAGGCCCCAGGGAGCTCCACGAGCTCGCCGCCCCGCGAGACTCAGGCTGATCACCAAGCCCCCGAAGCGGTGCCACGCTTCGGTGCCAGCGTCATCGAACCTGGCCAGGTGGACCTCTCTCCGACGCCGTCCACAGACCACGAGCCGCCGCTGCCCACCCGCGTGATCGTCCCCATCGACGAGGCGCCAACCTTCGACCCGTTCAAGAACAAGTACCGTGTCAAGAACCTTGAGGCGGGTTTCGGCGGGGGCTCACCGCTCTCACCTCAGAGTCGGGGCGGAGCCCCCGCCACCTCGGCTGCTGCGGCAGCGGCGGCCCCGCGGGGAATCAGCCCTGTCCGCAACGTGGGCCTCACGGCAGCGGGCATGGACGAGGCCCAGCGCCAGGCCTCCGACCGTGCTGCTGGAGCTGTTCCACCAGATGCTGCTCATCAAGATACTGACGGGGCGGGCGCGCCACCGCAGGATGGACCAGCGGTGTCGCGTGCGCAGTATATGCGCGTGCGTTGTGCCGCTGCCGCGCCTAGCCGCCGCCGCTGGTTCGCTTTTGCTTTTGCGTTCGGCAGGATGGATCGAGGAGTCGCCTCCCTCTCCCTCTGCTGCCGTCTCACCTCTCCTCCCCTCGTCCCCTACGGTACTGGAGTGAGGAGGATTTTTCGTGACATTTTTACTGACGTTTATGAACCCCCCCTGGCGCAGTGCCGACCGTGTCCCGCCTATACTTCTGGCCTGACGGCGGCTTCAGCCCCGGTCAAGCTAATCCATAGGAACGCCATGAGCTCCTACTGTGGCCAAGCCTCCTACCTGGGCGAGGGTCAGGCTGACCTTCACCGCGCGGGGCGTGCAAACCCCAGTTCCACCGATGGAGACGGGCCAGGTCGCTCCATACACCTCGTCAGCCTTAACATCACCAGTCTCTCAGCGAATTGGCCAACCATTACCGCCCTTGGTGTCGACCACAACGCCGCAGTCATAGCACTGCAGGAGACCCGACATGCCAAGCCGACTAGACAAGCCATCGCTACCAGTGCCGCCAATCCACTCCACGGAGGATACCACGCCAGTCTTGGACCTGACCTAGATCTGGCGCGAGCCCAGCGCAGAGCTGCCCACGGCGGCACAGACCACACCGTTGTGGGCAACACTGGCGCCTCGGGAGGGGTCGCCATCCTCTCTAAGGATGCCATTGTCGACTCCACTGTCGACGACAATGCGCCCTGTATCGTCGCCCTCAAGGCCAAGAAAAGATGGCACGAGGTCTTTCTCCCGCTCTGCACTCAACACCGCCGCAGGCGGCGACGAAACAACCACGGGCCCGCGGGGATCTACATAGCGAGCCTCTACGGGATTGCTGGAGGAGACAGCGCAGCTCTTTTTCGGCTCGCTGACTGCGCCGCCGCTAGGGTCGGCTCAGCCCCCTACTTCATCTGCATGGACGCCAATACGAACATCGACGACAATCCACACCTTCTGCACATGTTGCAGCACGGATGGTTCAACGTTGCTGAGGGCACACCAGACCACACCATGCACACATACGGCAATATCCCTGACTGGGACCGCGTCACCAAGTGCCCCCGCACTTCGCGCATCGATTATATCATTGCCAACCAAGCGGCGCGATCCCTTGTCACCGACTTCTGCTACCTTCGCGACTTGCCAGCGAAGTCTCATGTTGGCCTGCAGGTCACGCTTGACCTCAGTCGCCTCGACCATACGGCCCGACGTCTTCTTGCCCCCACGCCCTACCCTCCCGACGATGGAGCTCATGAGGGTCACGAGCTGCAGGCACTAGGGACCCTCATCGCTGGGCGATATCAGGACCGCATGGAACAGGCCGACACACGCGACGACGTGGAGCGCATGTTCGCCCTGGCTAACGAGGCCAGTCATGAGTACCATCTCACCCGTCTGCGCGACCTGCCACCTCCACCGCCCGACCACCCAAAAAAGAAGCCCCCCACCATGCACGGGCTCACGCCCACGTTCGAAGAGCGACCAGTTGTCCCCCGCGCCTTCCCCACCTACGGAGCTTCCACGATACACATGAACCGACTGCGCAAGCTCCATCGGCAACTCTGTGAGCTTCGTTTCATCGGACAGCACCATCATTTGGATTGCCGTGCTATCCCGCCGTACCTCGCGCAGCGCATCGACTGCACGTGGACCGCGGCCCGCCTCCTATGCCACAAGCTGCGCCCCGCGGTTCTCCTAGACTTCCCCGAAGCCTGGACCCCCGACGAGCCAGCACCTCACGGAGAGCACCTTGACGTTTTGATCCAACACCTCGACTTGGAGCTGGCGCGACGTGCGAACCGTGCCAAAGCTGAACGCATCAAGATATGGGCTGAGGGCGTCCGCGAGCCAAGCGGGCGAAAGGCGGCCATATACGCACGGGCTGCTGACAGCTCGCCCACGGCGTATCTCCGCACGCCTACCACTCCTGACGATACGCAACTCCACTGCGACACCAACGCCTTTAAACCTGACGAAGCTTGCACGGACGACAGCGACGCTGACACCGAAGCTGGCGGCTTCAGCCCCAGCGACGGTAGTTCGCCCGACACGGACAGCGACGAAGACCACACTCGTGAACCACCACCTGCGCAAGTCCCCGACATCCTCCCTGCCAACGCCATTGTTGCTAACACCAAGGACATGCTGAAGCTCATGGTCGACACCTGGGAGCCCATCTTGGGCAGGTACCGTGCACGTGCGGGTCATGACGCCGAAGCCATGCCGACGTGGGCCGACTTCTACGACGAGTACCGACAAGAGCTGCCTACGCCATCGCCAGCTACCCCTTTCCACCTCACCGACGACCAACTCATCCACTTCATTCGCACCCGTTCACCGCGCCGCGCGGGGGGACTGGACGGCTGGACTACTAAGGAGGCTAAGGAGTTACCCGACGACATTCTTCGCCTCTTCGCCAGCGTCCTACGCGCTATGCAACGCACTGGCACCATCCCAGAACCCCTCCTCCACGTGCCAAACCCGTGCCTCCGAAAAGGCCGAGGCGAACTCCCAACGGACCAACGACTTCTCTCGGTGCTTTCCGTTTGGATGTATGCGTGGGAAGCGCCAGCTTACCGCAGCCTCACGGACTGGCGGAAAGGATGGACCCACGCCACGAGTTTTGGCGCTGTCCCCAAAGCTACCATTGGGGACGTCAGCACCTCTCTTGCCCTGCGCATCGAACACGCCAGGGCCTTACTCCTTCCCTTAGCTGGAGCTGCCCTGGACCGACAGAAGTGTTTCGACTACCTCATCACGGACATCTGTCTTAACCTTGCGCTTCACGCGGGGTGTCCCCAAGACATCGTTACTGTCCGCAGAAACTTCTACAGTCGCCACAAACGCTACATCCGCATGAACGGTGCGTACTCTAAGGAACTGGCCAGGACAAACGGTCACCTCCAGGGAAGCTCTTGGTCCCTGGACGACATTAAGCTGCTCATGTGTGTGTGGACCAAGAGACAGCATCGATACGTTCCGCGATCACTAAGCACTACCTTTGTTGACGACAGCAACTCCACTACCCACACCGCGCCTGAGTTGCAGAAATCTCTGGATGAAACCGCCAAGTTTGATCGATTTTCTGGTCAACGCATTCACCCTGGCAAAGTGGCGGGGTGGGCGCTCACCGACGAGCTTCACACCGCCGTTACCCAGCTCACTCTGGCGGGACGGCCCTTACGCGTGGTCGACTCCTTTAAGCTCGTCGGGAGTTACATCAACGCCGAGGCAGCGCCGGCTCCAGCCGCGCTTAACCTCACGGCCACCGCTGATGCCCGTGTTCGCAGGGCGACTAGTCGCCTGCCGCGCATTGGCAAGCTCCCATCACCGATGCTTATTAAGGCGCGGCACGCCCGTTCCCTTGCTGCCAGCGTCTGTACCACGGGCACCGACATTCAAGCCCCATCAGGCCCCGTCAAAACTGCCTACAACCATGCCCTTAAGGCGGCTACCCGCCCCAAGGGAAACAGGTGGGTCGAGTTTTGGACTCTCATGGCCGTGTGCGTCCCAGGACACGCCCTGGAGATTGACGCCATTATGCAGCGTGAAGTCTTCCTGTGTCTGCGGCGACAGGTCAACCGCGACGCCACTCTTTGCGGTCTCGTCAGGGATCTCCAACACCATGTCCAGACCCTTTTCGGGGGAGGACCTGTTGGACGACTTGTCCAGACGCTTCAGCAGCTCCGTTGGACCTGGCCCACATTTGGCATCATGTACGACGACTGGGGCTGTCAGATCAGTTGGCTGAACCTACCCCAAAACGCCTTCCTTCACATGCTGCGAGCCTCACAACGCAGAGCCTTTCTGAGAAAAATCAAGCCACGGCGTCATGACCTTGGACACCTGGCCTCTGTCAGACAGGGCCTCGACCTCTTCGCCAGCACGTGGCTCGCCCGAACGAAAGGAGCAGCCAAATGCAACGCATGGCAGCTGGCGCTCCTCCTTAACTACCTGTCGGGCGGGGACCACACCCAACAGCGACGATCCCGATCAAACACGTCCGCTGACCCCAGCCCCATCTGCCGATACTGCGACGAGGAAGAGGAAACTCAGGAGCACACTGTTCGCGACTGCAAGTGCTGGGCCCGAGAAAGAGTCCCTCTTACCACCCTCATCAGTGACGAGCAGTGGGCCCGTCTTCCACCGCACACAAGACACTGCGGGCTCTTCGATGAAGACCCAGCCCTCCTCGACCTGCAGGCCGACCTCGCGAGGGACCCGCTACCTCAGCCCATACCGCGGCCCCCACCTGAGGGAGATCCTGCGGCTTCAGCCCAGGACTCCTACACCACCTACCTTGACCATGACACTGGTTGGACATGGGTCTACGCTGCCACGGACGGTGCATGCACCAACCAAGCCATCCCATTGCTGCACGAGCGGGCTACGGCGTCTACTACGGCATCGACCACCGCATGAACTACAGTGCACGCGTTCACGGCATCACGCAGAACGCACAGCTTGCGGAGACCCTCGCCATTGTCCACCTCACGGCATGTGCTGAACGGCCCGTACACGTTTTCGTGGACAACCAGGCGGTGGTTGACGGTCTCCAAAGGATCATCGACGGACACTCACCACCGCAGGGCACGCACGTGGAGCTCTGGGAAAAGATCCACCGATGCGTCATGGCCAAGCCCAACATGTTCCGCGTCGAGAAAGTCGCTAGCCACCAGGGCGACATGGGCATCGACCTCGGGCTCATCGGGCCCATCGCGGAGGAGTTCAATCGTCAGGCTGACGCCCTCGCCACAACGGCGGCACGTACTCATAACCTTCCAGACGACATTGTCGAAGCTGCCAAATCACGACATCGCCAAGCGACCGTGCTTCATGGAGTCGCTGTCGCCATCTACGAGCGTAGACACCGTACACTCCCCCTCCCACACCGCAGGGCTGGGTTCACAGCTGCGGAACTAAACAAAATGGAACCAAACCCCCTGCTGTCTGACCAGGCACCACCCGCGGCTGGACCAGACATCCCACAGAACCCCGACGAGCTCTGGGCCGAGGCCCAACGGGCGATATTCGACGAACAGGAGGACGACCCGTTCGGCTTTGGTGGGGGCCTGGACTTCCTGGGCGACGGGCCAGCCAGCGCCAACCCTGCCCCGTCGGGTACCCGCACGGCGCCCCCGACTCCGCCATCTAGAGCGGCAGCGCACCCACATGACAACGCCGCTCATTTTCAAGACGCTGACGAACAGGAGGATGACCTGTTCAGCTTCGGTGGGGGATCGGACGCTGTGGACGACGGACCAGCCAGCGAAAACCCCGCCCTGTCGGGAAACCTCTCGACCCCT
>CAUYUJ010003098.1:32500-45000 GCA_963575745.1 Prorocentrum cordatum | reverse complement strand
ATCCGCCATGAGAAACCTAACGATTGTGGTTGTAGATGCGGACCAGGCCTTTGAACAGTGCGACTCTGGTACAATTTCTCAGGCGTGGACAGAAGTCGCAGGCAAGATTGTTGACACCCTTGGAGTTGCTTCAACGTTGGTTAGTCAATCCCGCACACCTCGAACACGTCCTTGGACAGGGTCAACCCCACCAGGTTGGTTTAAGATTTCGGTAACAGATATTCATCGGGCGCTGATTGCTTTCTCCTGGATCTCCCTGGTGTCGTTGGGCGGTGTGATGTACGAAATGCGAGGACTCCCGATAGGAGGCGTGCTTTCAGGTGTTGCCCTTTCGGTACTCATGTGTTGGTATGAATACAAGGCTCGTCTTGATTTACCTCGGCTGGGCTCTGCTGGGTTTCGTCTTCCCCCTGGGCTCCATGAACTACCAGTAGGGCAACGTAGATATGTAGATGGCATCCTGGGAATGAGTGCTCACTACTGCCGACAGTGTACGAACAACTACCTATGCCAGGTCTACCCCATCAGGCTCAGCCCCGCATCGCCTCTAGATGGCCCCGAGGAGCCCTGCATCTGGGTTGACTTAGAGCTCCACGCGGTCCAGGGCCAGGTTCTCGTGCCCCCCAAGAACCCCAATCGGCCGTGGCTGCAGGGCTTGGAGGAGAAGCGGGCCAAGTCCAATATCATCGAGTGGCCAGGGCTACCGCCCAGAAAGTTTGGCATGTTGGTCTCGTTGTTCACATCCAGATATGCAAGGGCCCAATTCCTGTCGTTAACGATTGGGGCCGCGACCGCATGGGCCCTAGAGTTGGTCCTCGAGCTGATCCTCCTCCACTACCCCTTCGACCTCATCATTGCTGCTGCTCATGCTACACCGTGGAGTGTCTCTGCTCAAAGGGTTCGAGCGGTCCTGCGAGTCTGGCGCCACCACTTCCGACACACCAGTACGACAGCCATGAGCAGCGGGGGTCGGCGTGGTTGGCATGGAGGTTCCTGGAACTACGACCGTGGCTACGACCGCGGCAAGTACGACAAGTACGACAAGGACAAGGACGACCGCTACAAGGATGACAGGCACGATCGCAACCGAGATCGTGATCGCTACAGGGACAGTCGTGGAGACCGCGATCGAGACCGTGACCGCCGCTATGACTCTCGAGATCGTAAGGACCGACGCCGAGACGACAGCTCCGACTACCCTCGGTCCCGTGAGCGTCGGTCACGTGATGCGAGCCGCCGTCCAGGCTCGCGTGACCGCCAGCAGCGAAGCCACAGCGACCGCCCTTCCGAGAAGGCGATCGAGGAGCGCCACAGCCAGACCAACCGGACCAGGCAGACCAGACCAGCCAGACCAGCCAGACAAGGCACAGCAGACCAACCAGGCACTTCGCCAGGCAGTCCAAGCGCGCCAACCAGAGCAGGCACGACCCCGCCTAAAACATGCCCCCACACATGTTTGGGCCATGCAGCCGTGTTCCCCTGAGCCTTGAGGGCGCCGGCATATTATATATCAGACAAACCAACGGGACCAAACAGACGAGGCACGGTAGGCCGCGCTCCTCCTCGCCTCCAAAAACACCACCCCCTTCAACGCATTGGATCCCCCAAACAAAACATTTAAAACACGTTTTAAAAAACGTTGGGCTGGCGCGCAAATCCTGAATGCCAGAACCACCCTCCCCCTCCGCATCCTCCCGCAGGGATCCCCGAGGGCGCGCTTCACCCCCGTGCTGGGGGCGCGCTTCAGTCCAGTTTGGGGCCGATGTTGTCGCGTGCTGGGCGCGTGCAATGGGCGCGCAATTGCGCGCTTGCGCGCCGGGGGGTCTCCGCGAGCGCGAACGCGCGCAATTGCGCGGCTGGCCCGCGGGGCATCCTGCAAGAGGCGTGCACTTGCACGCGCTGGAGGCGCGCGCGGACGGCCAGGGCGCGTGCCAGCGGCGTGCAAGTGCACGCGCTGGTTCCCGCCACCTCTCCGTGCACTTATTTTTTCCCCCTCCCGCTGCGGCCGTTTTGGGGCTCGACTCGAGCTCAGCGGGCTCGGGCGTGGCGATTGCCTTTTCCAACCCGCCAATTGCTGGCCAAGCCGATGCTCCAGTAGTCAGTTTTCGTCCAGGCTCGTTTGGGATGCATGGGGTGCCCGGCAGCTGGCGGCCAGAACGTGGATGAGGTGTCGAGCAGAGTCACTGAGAGCATCGCGAACACCATCATAATGCCCTGCCTCTCCGTGGAGATCGGGGCGGCGGTCGGCCGTCTCATCCAGGGCTCCAACATGTTTTCGGATGCCCAGAAAACCAGGTTGACCGAGGCCATCCAGGCCCGGACCGACATGCTCGGCGGCAGCGGCGATTGCCCCAGCGCGCCGAAGCAGAATGCGACGTGCATGCGCGTGTATGTGCGGGAGTCGGACTGGTGCGTGTTCAAAGGGCCCTCCACCCCAGACTCCAAGCTCCTCCACGTGGCTGGCATCATGGTGAGGTTGCGCCTCGCGAAGGCCAACGAGACCAGCTGCGCCTATGCATCGGCCGTCGCCCTCTGCGCACATATGCCGATGTCCAAGGACGTGGCCTACCAGCGCGCCAGCGCTCTGAAATCCTTCGCTCGGAAAAGAGGGCGCGGGGGCCCAGCGGGGCCCCCTCGAGCACCCGCCGAATCTGAGCACCTTCAAGTTCGACAATCCAGAGTTGCACGGGGTCCACTGCGCCGCCGAGCTTCCAAGCCCACGGCAGATCGACGAGGCGGCGATCTCGATGACGGGCGGCCCTCGCAGGAATGCCCGCGCGGGTGTCAGGGGCAGTTCGGCGCCCAGATCCGCCGTGAGGGCGACGCCGTCATCTGATGGGGGCAATGCGAAGCACGGGCGCCCAGCCTCGGTCGCCCGCGGCCAGCGCGGCCAGCCGGCGCCAATGGACTCTGCGCCGCAATGCCGCGCGACAGCTGCGCAGCCCGCGCTGCCGCGGCACGGCCCGACCTTCGGCGGCCCCAACGTGGGCGCGGCCGCGCCGCCGATGGCCCGCAGCGCTTCCCTCTCGGCAGTCGCTGCGCAGCCAGATGGCCAGCCCCCGATTGGAGCTGCGCCCGCGCGGCAGGCGGCGCAGGTGCCCACTTCGCAGCCGCCTCCCGCGGCCGCCCCAACGCCCGCGGGGGGCCCGTCCAGTCTTGCCGCCCTGGCGGCCAATATCAAGATCGCGTTGGCCAAGCGGTCTGCAGCTGCAGCGCCCTTGAACAACCGCGAAGGCACGACCGACGACGATTGCGAGGGCGGTGGCGGCGCGGCAAAGGGCGGGAACACCACGCCAGTGATGAAGGTCATGAAGACGATGAAGGGCAGGGGCGCGACGCCGAGATCCTCGCCCAAGCCCGAGCCCAAGGCGAAGGCCAATGCGCCGACGCCCCCGCCCAAAGCCGCGGCGAGCCCCATGCGCGACGCGCTGAAGTTCACTCCGGAGACGTCGGCCCCGCCTCGCAACCATGGAGCCGCGACCATCTATGCGATGGGGCAGTCGCGCGCGTGGAGGGCGAAGCCAAGGACTGGGCGCCGCGACGACTGGGCCTTTACCTGGGGCGCGGACATGAAGACCGCGCGGGCGAATTGGACGAAGCTGGCCACCCTGGCGAAACACACCGGCAAGCACCCGAAGAGGTGCGAGGCCCGCGCTCGTTGCCGCGCTTGGAGCCTGTTGCATAATTCCGAGCTGCTCTTGATGAGCAGCTCGTTTTTTTTTATAAATATATATACACATCTATGTTGTTTTCTTTCCTCTTTTTTTACCCTGGCTTCTCAGGCGCGTGCGTTGTCGTGCAGGACCTGTGGGGCGGGCCTGCGCTGTGGCCTGCGCCGCGACATTTCTTCTGGACAGCAGTGGGGGCAAGCGCGCCTGGGGCTGCAGCCACAGGCGCGAATGGGGCCCGAACCCTGGCGCAACCAAGGCCGTCGCTTCGCCGTGACATATAGAAAACTGCAGAGTGGCCACTGGAACGCCCCCAATGAGAAGGGGCATGGGGGAGGAAGGAGAGGTGGCGGAGTACGAACAAGATGGGGGTGGCCTGGGGTCTCGGGATGGGCGCAACACTGCGTATGTTGATGATGTTTGGGCGTTTGAGCATCTTGGGCACCCCGGCGTTGGGGGGCAGGGGGGGGGGGGGGGGGCGGGGGGGGGGGGGGCGGATGGGGGGGAGAGAGGAGGGGGAGCAGGAGAGGAGGAGGAGGAGGAGGAGAAGGGAGGGGAGGAGGAGGAGGAGGGGGGGGGGATGGGGGCGGGGAGGTGGATGGGGTCAACTCCGGGGGGGGGGGGGGGGGGGGGGGGGGGGGTCAGAAGAAGAGGAGGAAGAGGGGCGGGGGGGGGGGGGGGGGAGGAGATGCAGTGGAGGGGGGTCGGGGGAGAACTAGGGGGCCTGCTCGAGCCCCCCATCGGCTCGCTCAGACATTGCTGGATGCCGCTGCTAAGACGCCGCCTCTTGATCGGGCGCAAACTCGAACGTGCAACGTGCAACTCAGTGAGCGAGATTGGGCGACGTCAGTCTTCAGGCGCCCCAAGCAAACTCGGAGTGCAAAACGCAAACCAAACAGAAACACATCGAAACCCATCAAGAAACGCAGGCATGGCACCGCGAACCCAAACCCCTAACTCCCGCGCCACCCCCCCCCCCCCCCCCCCCCCCCCATCTCCCGCATCCCCCCCCGCCCCTCTGCCACTTTCTGCCATTTTGGTTCGAGCCGCATTGCTTCGCGCAGCGTCCCGGCATCGGCTTGGCGAGCGAGGCTAGCCAGAGGCATTCGAACGTTCTCTGCGCGCCACCTGGCAGCGTTGCGATCGCAGGACTTGCGTGCATTTGCTTCGACGGACGCGCCCCGCGGCAAACTCTCTCAGAAGGGTTCGTTTTTTTTTTTTGGGGGGGGGGGCGCATTCGAGCTTGAGTGCATATCATCGCGAGCCCGGTTGGTCCACGCTGCGCAGGCCTTCCCAGAATTCAGCCGTTTCCTTTCAGATTGCGTTGTTGGGTCTACTGATGGGAGTCTTGGGATTGCAGTCTACGTGGGCAAGGCGACCCCTGGGAGCGACAAACGACCAGATGCGGGCCGGAGCTGTGAGTGCACACCTGGTCGGTATCGGAATATCCGAAGCGATGCCGTTCCCGATCAGGCGGGTTGGCAACGTTCGCATACGTGCCGAAAAAGGATATGAAACAAGCCGGGGTCACGCAATCAATGTTGTTGAAGTTCATCCTTTTCACGATTCTTTGGCTCAAACTGCTGGGGGTTGGACGCGCTAGGTGCCCGAGTGCATCTGAATGGACATAGGCAGCTTGTCAAGGCAACTTTCGAAGTGCCCCTCGCAGATTTTGAAGCACATGCGAGTGGGTTCAGTTTCAAGGGCGCCTCTGGCAGCGCGTCATGTCTGACATGCAGGAACGTCGCCGGCAGGTGCGAGTATTTCGTCGGCGATCCCGACCTCATTCATTCATATATATATATACAGATATACACATATATCACCCGTCGTGCGAAAAAAAAGACGCAGGGGGGAATTTCTGATGCGGCGAAGGCAATCGCCCATATTTTCTCTGACCTTTCGGCGCGAGGGGCAGCCGCGGAGCTAAAGCAGTGCCAGCGGCGCTCAGCGGCCAAATGCAACGAACATTCTTTCTTGTGAGGCGCAAGCACATGCGATATTGCGCGGCCTCCTACATGCGTGCACTTGGGCTGGACGCATTGCCTAGCCGCGCCTGGGGAGCGCGGGGCAGTTCGCGCTCGCTCGTGTGCTCGGGGCGCCGATGGGCTACAGCGACGCCTTTACCTCGGAGAGCGTCGACGAGTGGGCAGCGAAGGTGGGGCTTCCTCGGGGCCGCGAGCAACTGCGCGGCAATTCTTCAGCACGCGGTGCGCCCATGGCATCGGCGGGCACGTCGGAGCATTCGCGGCGAAGTGCTCGCTGCAACGGCGCTGCCCCCCATGTTCTGGGAGGAGTTTGTCGGGGGGGGGGGGGGGGGGGGGCGCGCTGAGCTGGGTGGGCGCCCTTTGGTCTTAGGTATGCTCGGCGCGATCTTCGAGGCCCCTGGGCGGGGCGATGCGCCGGAGGCCAGGGCGACGCTTGATGCCTACTGCGCTTTCGCATGACTTTACGCGCGCTTGCGCCCAGAAGGTATCGGGCCGAAGTAGCATTTCAACGCGCGTGCGTTGCAATCGCAGGGGGATCTTGGGATCCTGTTATCTGGCTTCTTTACTGGGCGCGAACATCGCACTTCTAAGAAGACGATGACGTTTGCGCGCAGGCCTGCTGCTTCGACTGCTCCGGCCACGAAGCCCCGCCGAAGGTGAACAGCTTCGCGCGGGGCACTGAGTTTCAGAATTGTTTCTTGTCAGGCCCCGTGCGTGGGGCAAGCTCAGTTTTCTAGACTAAGGCGGGCGCGTCCAAACGACAGCCGCGAGCTGGTCCCCTGGCGCGTGCACGTCCAGGGGCCGAATTTTCAATGGCGACCCCCTGGCTTGGAAGCAGGATGGTAATTGGCGCTGTGGATTTGCGATCGTATTCGTGCAATGCCACATGCGAATCATGCGTGGCTTTGGAGCTTGGGCGTGTAAGTGTGCGTTGGTAGATGGGGCTGCCTCGTGGGCGAAACGCCATGCAATGATTTTGATTCCGACCGAGCGCACCATCAGTGCACTGATGCACCTCAGGTGCGACGACGCCTCGTTTGCGCCGCACTTCCCATCGCCCACCTGACGGGCATTCTGCGTCGCAGTCAGCGGACGCAAACATGCATGTCAGTCAGCGGAGACAAGCGCAAGTGCATGTTGTAGCAGTCAGTGGAAAAAACTGCCCGTCTGTCTGCCACTCCGCAGCGCCTGCTGCTGCCCCCGCAAACGCCGCAGAGGTGGAGGAGAGTTGGGAGGCGCACGCGCCCTGGCGCGCGAGGTGGAGGAGAGTTAGAGGGCATTTGGCCTCGCTCGAACGCGCGCCCTGGCGCGCTCGGATGTATCCCCATGCGTCCTCTCCGCGCCTTCCCCTTCCCTCTCCACCCTCCTCCCCCCCCTTCCCCCCCCCCCCCCCATCGCCCCGTGCGTGGTCGAGCTTTCGCGGGGCGCCGTGGTGGCAAGAACCCCTCCTGGGTCGATCGATCCGGAATTCGGGGCCAAGGGGGAGGAAGGGGAGGGGGGGGGGTCCGGGGAGGCCCAGCGGAGGTACGTCATGCGCGGACCACCTCGGGACCTCGCCGCCCCATGGGGGGCTTGCGATCTGCGCAATTGTCGCCACTTTCGTGGGTTCCTGGGGGGCCCGGCGGTGGGATCCTGCTTGAGGTCGAGGCTTGCTGTTGATGTCTATTCGCGAAACCGTCTGCATGCCCCATATGACTATTGTAGCCTGATGGTTCGACCGCCTGAATATATATATATATATATATATATATATATATATATATGTATATATAATCAGCATAAGCTAACATCAGCTAAGACACAGTATTCTGTACTTACACGGCCAAACGTAAGACAACACAAACCTGTTAGCATACAGCGCCGCGCGATTCGTTACAATTGCATTGCAATTCTCCCCAAACGCAAAATGTGCAAAGCAGTCCATCACGAAAAGGAGGGTCGCTACCGGTTCGAGCCCCTCCCTCCCCTTCGCCGCCGGCAATCGATTCCGCTCCTTGGACAGTGGGAGGGGTGCTGGGACAGTGGTCGGAACAGTGGTGGTGGGGACGGTGGTGTGGGGACAGTGGGACAGCGGTGCGGGCAGTGGGACAGTGGTGGGGGCGGTGGTGGTGGGGGCAGTGGTGACGCGACAGCGGGACAGTGGTGGGGACACAAGGGACAGTGGGACAGTGGTGGAGACGGTAGTGATGGGGACAGTGGTGAAGGCGGTGGTGAGGACGGTGGTGGGACAGTAGTGCAGTGGGGAGACTGGTGGGGACACTTGGGACACGGGGACAATTGGTGGGGACAGTCGTGACAGTGGGACAGCACTGTGGGAGAGTGGCGGGGGCATTGGGTACAGCGGGACAATGGTGGGAACAGTGGGACAATGGTGGGGACAGCGGGGACAATGGGAAGAGCGGGGCCGTGGTAGGACAATGGTGGGGACAGTGGGGACGGTGAGAGACGAGGGGCACTTGTGGGGACAGCGGGGACAATGTTTGGAACAGTGGGGACAGTGGGACAATGGTGGGAACTGTGGGAAGTGGTGGGGACGGCGGTGGTGGGGACAGTGGGGACAGTGGGACAGTGGTGGTGGGGACAGTGGTGGTGGGGACAGTGGCGAGGGCGGTGGCGAGGACGGTGGTGGGACAATGGGACAAAGGTACAGTGGGGACAGTGGTGGGGACAGCGGGGACAGCGGTCGGGACCGTGGGACAGCTCAGTGGGACAGCGGCGGGGACAGTGGAACAGTGGGGCAGAGTGGACAGTGGGGACAGTTGGACAGTGGTGGGGACCGTGGGGAAAGGGGGGAGAGTGGGACCGTGGTGGGAACAGTGGTGGGGACAGCAGGGGCAATGGTGACAGTGCGACAGTGGTGGGGGCACTGGTGGGGACAGTGGGGACGGTGGTGGGAACAGTGGGGACTGGTGGTGGGGACGGTGGTGCTGGGAACCGCGGTGGGTGATGTGGTGCGGACGGCGGTGGGGACTCGGGAGTCGTTTGCCACCGGTGAAGGGGGGGGAGGGGCTTGAACCAGTAGTGGGGGGGGGGGTACCGGTGGGAAGGGGGGGGGATTTTCTAACGGGGGGGTGGGGCCCCCGGGCTCCGGAGGAAGAGGGGGGGAATCTTCCACAGTAAAGCGGTGGATCCCCTCATCTCTCTCTCTCCCTCTCTCTGTCTCTCTCTCTCTTTCTCTCATGTGTGTATATATATGTGTGTGTATATATATATCCACATATATATATATATATATATATATATATATATCGGAGGTGAGGGGGTGAGATCGAAGTGGGACCGAGAGCCCCCCTACCGGGAAATCGGTTTCGGTTTCGTGTTCGTGCGTGCAGTGCGCGCAGGGGAGGCGAAGCTGCGTGGGCGGGCGAGAAGAAAGTCTCCTCCGGCTGAGGCGCGGCCGGACCAAATGACTCCCTTCCGGCAACCAGTGCCGCGCGGTGTCCCGCCGGTGTCCCGCCCCCGGCTGGGCCGCGGCCGGACCAAATGACTCCCTTCTGGGGGCCAGTGCCGCGCGGTGTCCCGCCGGTGTCCCGACGGTGTCCCGTCGGTGTCCGATGATGATGATGATGATGATGATGATGATGATGATGATGATGATGATGATGATGATGGTGATGATGATGATGGTGATGATGATGATGATGATGATGATGATGATGATACGTATGATGATGAGGATGAGGATGATAATGATAATTATAACGCTGATGATGAAACCTATGATATTGATGATGTTGATGACGATGATGATCATGATGATGGTGGTGATGGTGGTGATGATGAGGGTGTCCCGATCATGATGATGATGTTGATGATGACTGATGTTGACGATGTTGATGATGATGATGCTGGTGACCGTGATGATGATGGTGTTCCGATGGTGATGATGTTGGTGATGATGATGATGTTGCCCCTGATGATGTTGATGGTGATATGCTGGTGAGATGATGATGGTGATGATGATGATGATGATGGTGTCCCGATGATGCTGATGATGTTGATGTTGATGATGATGGTGTTGATGGTGATGGTGATGATGATGGTGTCCCGATGATGTTGATGATGACGACGATGATAGTGTCCCGATGATGGTGATGATCATGATGTTGATGATGAGGATGATGATGAGGTGAGTCTGATGATTTTGATGATGGTGGCCCGATGATGGTGATGATGATGCTGATGTTGATGATGAGGATGGTGTCCCGATGATGAAGATGATGATGATGGTGACGATGATGATGGTGTCACGATGTTGATAAGGATGATGATGATGCTGATGCTGCTGATGCTGATGATGATGATGATGGTGTCCCGATGATGATGTTTATGATGTTGATATTGATGATCATGATGAGGTAATGATGGTGATGGGGAGGCGGTGTCGCCACCCAAGGAGAAGAAGCCGAAGGGCAAGGCCGAGGGGGGGGATCCTGGAGGAGGGGGTGGCAAAAGCGGCGCTGCAGGCATCGCGGACTTGTGCAAGGCGACGGCGATGCTCTCCATGGCCACGGCGCGGCAGGTGGCGGCGCTCGAGGCGTGCGTCTACGACAGCGTGGCGATCAGAGAGGCCGAGGGCATGCTGGGCGATGTGCTGGTGAGTGGGGGGCAGGAATACGACGCGGAAGGCAAGGCGATGAAGGCCAGGCAGGCCACGGGAGAGACGGTGGACTTCAAGGCGCGGGGCGACCCGCACATCCGCCTCGTCTACAAAGCGCTCTACTGGGTGATCGAGCGGACGGGGCCACAGGGAGCGGGCGCGAACGCCACGGTGCACAAACTCCTGATGCAGTACTGGACGGAGCAGGTGGTGCACAACCCCCCCAAGCTTCTGGAGCAAGACTGCCTTCAGTTCCGCTACCGCAAGAGCAGGAGGGGCGAGGGCACGGAGGACAAGTACGGAGTGTTCTCGATGGCCCTCGCGAGGCAGGGGGCAGGCTCGGTGGTGGGCCCGACGCTCTGGACGTACATCAAGGAGTTCGAGCAGGACAAAATGCTCACAGGCTCGGCGTCAAGGGGGGCATTCGAACGCGAGACGTCGAAGTGCCTGGCGGTGGTGACGGCAAAGGGAAAGCCAGCTTGAGTGCGCTGGCGGACAGCACGAGGCTGCGCGACCTGATCGCGCGAGGGGTGGTTTCGCCCAGTGTGCTGTCAGGAAAAGGAGCCGGCCGTTCCCAGACGTATATATCGCCTCTGCTCCCGCAGATTCCTGAAGCAGTGCTGCCTAGAGAGGGGGGAGGGAGAGGTCGTGGTCGGAGTCGTGGGCGTGTGCGTGTGTGTGCGGGGGGGGGGAGGGGCAAGACAAGGGCCGGCCAGGGTAGAAGCAGATTGGGCCGCCTCGTGGGGCCAAGGGGGGGCGTTGAAGGTCGGATGCCGTTCGCGGCCCGACAATCAGTGCCGCCCTGGGCTACCACGGGGCGGACCGATCTGAGAGTTCGAAGGGCGGTCCTCCGAAGTAGGGCGCCCGCCTGGCTGGGCGCCGACGCGGGCGGGCCGCCCTGCGCGGAGGCAGCGTGGGCCTGGACCCGAGTGTCCAGGCCTCGGAAAACCAAATTGCGTCTTTTCCGTCCGCTCGCGAAATGCGATGTTCCGAGGCCCTGGTTGTTTTCAAGAGCCCCCTCTAGAAGACCGCCTCCAGTGGAGCTATTCGATTCGATTCGATGATGTCGATGATGATGGTGATGGTGTCCCGATATGATGATGTTGATGACGTTGATGACTATAATGTTGATGTTGATGATGATGACGTTGCTTGTGAGATCGATTGCGGTATCGATAGTGATATCGATAATTAGACCGAATATGAGATCGATTGTGAGATCTATAGTGAGATCTATAGTGATATCGATTTTGAGATCGATAGTCAGATTGATTGTGAGATTGATCGAGTGAAACAGATCGAGCGAGACCGATAGTGAGATCGATCGTGAGATCGATAGTGATGCCGATCTAGTGAGACGTTGGTTCCTCCCCCCCAAACCTCCTTATCACCCGCAGGGTGGTCGTATAGGTGTGTGTGTATATATATATATATATATATATATATATGCAGCGTGGGGAGACGCAGACCTGGAATCTGTGGACAAGGATGGGGAACCTTGGAATTTGTGTATGTGGGTTTGTGTTTCCCAGAGCCCCAGTCAGAGGTGGGCGCGGCTTCGGGGGGCCCGAGAGACCCACGAGGCCTCGGGCCGTCCAGGGCCCGAGGGGCTCGTCCGGACCTCGTCGCGGGTCCACAGTGAAGCGTCGATGTCCAGGAACACAGGGGAATCTATGGGACGCGTGGGGAGGGGGGCGAGACGCCATGGATCGTCGATTCCCTGGAAAATAGGGGAATCTATACACAGATCTATATACCTATACGACCACCTTGCGGGTGATGAGGAGGTTGGGGGGGAGGGGCCAGCAATGGGCAACAGTGGTGATTTCGCTTTCGGTATCACTATTCATCTCATTATCTATTCCATTATCGATCTCGCTATCGATCCCACTCGATCGATATCGCTATCGATCTCACCATCGGTCTTACTATCGATATCACGATCGATATCACTATAGTTCTCATTATCGACCTCTCACTATAGATCTCACTATAGATCTGCTTATCGATTTCATTATCGGTCTCATTATCGATCTCCCTATCGATTTCACTATCGATCTCACTGTCGATTTCACCACGGGACACCACTGTACAACGACGGGGCAACGGCGGGACACCAGCGGGACACCAGCGGGACACTGCGCGCCACCGGTTGCCGGGCGGAGAACCTTTTGGTCCGGCCGCGGCCCAGCTTCGACAGGACACCTGCGGGACACCGGCGGGACACCAGCGGGACACCAACGG
>CAUYUJ010003098.1:0-30000 GCA_963575745.1 Prorocentrum cordatum | reverse complement strand
AAGTTGATTAAAAGAGAATCGCTAGACATACCCCATCTGCTATGCAACACCCTCTTCTGGGCAAGACCCCTACCGGAGGACCCCTCCCCAAGTTGATTAAAAGAAAATCCTTGGTGCTTGACGTGCCCCGCCTGCTGTGCGGCACCCTCCGCTAGGCAGGACCCCTCCCCATGTTGATAAAACAAACCATTGATGTTAGACGTGCCCCATGTGCTGCGCGGCGCCCTCTGCTAGGCAAAGCCCCTCCCTCCCCAAGATTTTAAAAAAGAATCCTTGGTGCTAGATGTGCCCATTTGCTGTGCTTGACCCTGTGCTAGGCAAGACCCACCCCATAAGTTGAATAAAAATGAATCCTTGGTGCTAGACGTGCCCCATCTGCTGTGTGGCACCTTCTGCTAGGCAATGGCCCTCCCCAAGTTGATGAAAAATAATCCTTGGTGCTAGACGTGCTCCATCTGCTGCGCGGCACCCTTTGCTAGACAAGACCCCGCCCCAAGTTAATTTAAAAAGAATCCTAGACGTGCCCCATCTGCTGTGTGGCACCGTTTGTTGGGCAATGGCCCTCCCCAAGCTGGATAATCAAAATTCTTGGTGTTTGACGTGCCCCATCTGCTGAACGGGACCTTCTGCTAGGCAAGACCCCTCCCCAAGTTGATTTAAAACGAATCCGTGGTGCTGGACATGCCCCTTTGCTGTGCGGCACCCTTTGTTAGGCAGGAGCCCTTCCCAAGTTGATTTACAAAGACTTCTTGGTGTTAGGCGGGCCCCATCTGTTGTGCGGCACCTTCTGCTAGGCAAGACCCCTCCCCAAGTTGATGGAAAAAGAATCCTTGGTGCTAGATGTGCCCCTCTGCTGTGCGGCACCCTCTCCAAGGTGAGCCCCCTTGCTGCGCTGCCCCATCTGCTAGGCAAGACCCTTCCCCAATTTGATTGAAGCATAATCCCTGGTTCTAAACGTGCTCTTCTGCTGTGTGGTAATTTTGCTAGGCAAGAACCCTCGCCAAGTTGATTAAAACCGAATCCTTGGTGCTGGACATGCCCCTTTGCTGTGCGGCACCCTCTGATAGGCAAGAGCCCTTCCCAAGTGGATTTAACAATAATCATTGGTGCTAGGCGTGCCCCATCTGTTGTGCGGCACCTTCTGCTAGGCAAGACCCCTCCCGAAGTTGATCAACAAAAATAATCCTTGGTGCTAGATGTGCCCCTTTGCTGTGCGGCACCCTCTCCAAGGGGAGCCCATTTGCTGCGCTGCACCTTCTGCTAGGCAAGACCCCTCCCCGAGTTCATTAAAACATTATCCCTGGTGCTAGACATGCCTTCTGCTGTGTGGCACCCTATGCTAGGCGAGACCCCTCGCCAAGTTGATTAAAACAGAATCCTTGGTGCTAGGCATACCCCTTTGCTGTGCGGCACCCTGTGATAGGCAAGAGCCCTCCTCAAGTTCATTAAACAAGAATCATAAAACAACGGTGAGCCCCAGGAGCCTCCTGGGGTCTCCCAGAGCTCACCAGGGTTTCTTGGGGCCTCCTGGTGCTTTCTGGGGCTGTCTTGGCTCCTCCCAGTGTCCCCTCGAGCTGTCTTGGCCCTCTCCAGGGGCGCGAATCCTTTGTGTTAAACGTATGTGCCAATAGATTGGCCTTCTCTTGGGGCGCGAGTTCATGGTGTTTCACGCATGCGCTTATAGATTGGCCTACTCTTGGGGCACGAATGTTTAGTGTTTTACGTGCGTGCTCATAGAGTGGCCGTATCATGGAACGCGAATCCTTAGCGTGTTACGTGATGCCTAGAATTTTGCCTTCTTCTGGGGCGCGAATCCTTTTTGTGTTTTACACATGTGCGTATAGGTTGGCCCTCTCCTGGGGCACGAGTCCTTTGTGTTTCGCGCGTCGTCTTGAAAGCTGATGAAATCCGAAAACCAACAAGCTAAACATGCAAGTTTTACGAAGGGAATGGGACGATTATTGTGCTTTGAAGGCCCCTTGGAAAGCTTTTTGGGGTGCCTTGGGGGTCTTCTGGGCCGTCCTGACGCAATGGGAGTCCCTCTTGGAGCGCTCTTGTGCTGTCTGGGGCCTCCCTTGAGCCTTTCCGATGACCCCTCGGATCGCTCTGGGTCTGCTGGCAAGGCGTGTGTGGAGACCCAGAAAGCCGGGTGACCTTTTCCAAGGACGTCCAAGGGAGCCCGAGAACCCCAGATCCCGGGGTTCCAGTTTTTTTTGGGAGGATGTTCCCCCCCCTCCCCTGGGCTTGTAACACTATAGGACGAGGAATATATATATATATATATGCACCTAAATCTACATATATAACTATATATATATACACATGCATATATATATATATATATATATATATACGCACCATGGAGGCCCCGCAGTTGCGAAGCAGAGTGAAGGGGGCAGGTGGGGGTGTCGTCGGCAGTCTGCGAGGTTCGGGAGAAAGCTTGAGGGCCTCCGCCGCAGGTTGTTTTTTTTTCTCTCATACGACACCACGAGCCCGCCGCAGGCGCGGATTCTTCGTCAACGCAATGTCGCAATGTGGGGGGCGGGTCGCAGGGGGGGGGGGGGTCGCAGAATGGACGATGACACCGAAGCTACAACAATCAGTTTAATATTATTTTTTCTTAGCTGATCGCGTGTCAACCAATCCCAAGCCTTCGATACCTGCCCCCGTTCGTCTTCGATCGTCCCCCCTTTGGGGGCATCCTTTCCCAATAAAGACGTATAGTTGGCATGGGAACGAGCCGTCGCTGTTGTTCCGTTGGCAGCCGTTGCTGTCTCAGGGTGCCAGCCCCGTGAAGGGAACTTCGATTGAAACACAACGGGCACCATCGGGGGCATCAGCAATAGGCATTCTTCAGAATGGAGTGCTCAACATCAACAACAACAGTAATCATCATTTATATATTGTTGTCTCGCAGGTGCTCGCGTGCCATTCAACACGCACGTATATATGTATACATATATGTACATGTATATGTATTCCAAGCCCTCGATGCCCGCTCTATTCGTGTTCGATCGTGAACTGTTTTGGCGTAGCGAATACTTTCCTGTCATGCGTAATTGGCGCAGCCCTTGACATCAGGAACAATGGAAATAGCGGTAAAGGGAGAGAGCGAGGAGGAAGAGAGGGGAGGATTACCCAGAGGGATTCGTTGGAGGGCATGGCAAGGACGTTTCAGACGAGAGCGAGCGCGCATGCCGAAAGCATTCGAACACCGTTGCGCGCTTGCGTGGGGGGGGGAGCGCGGTCCTTGCCAAAGAATACCATGCGGGCCATTCGCGCCCGTAGGCCGCGCGCGAATTACGAAATTCTTCCCCACCGGCACGTGGACACTATCATCGTCATTCGCCTCGCCGCCTTCACCGTCATCATTGTCACCAGTATCGCTATTATCGCATCCTTGCTGCCGTTGTCACCTGACTCGCACTGAAGTTCTCTCGCGCGGCGTCACCCCTCACACGGTTCGTGGCTCCATAGCGGGCTCCACCGAGTGTTTCCGTGGCGCAGTTCGCATGTGGGCGTCGCACCCGTTTCGGCACACCCCTCATACGCCTCGTGGCCCCATATGGAGATCCATCCAGGGCCTCCATGGCGCAGTTCGCATGTGGGCGTCATTCTCGGTTTTGCACACCCTTCACACGGTTCATGGCTCCATAGGAAGATCCACCCAAGGCCCCAGTGGCACAGTTCGCATGTGGGCGTCACCCCTGTTTCGGCTCACCCCTCACAAGTTTCGTGGCTCCATAGGGAGCTCCACCTAAGGCGACAGAAGCACAGTCCACATGTGGGCGCCACCCCCGTTTCGGCACTCTCATCACACGTTTCGTGGCCCCATGGGGTGTTCCACCCAAGGTCCCAGTGGCGCAGTTCGCATGTGGGCGTCGCTTTCGTTTCAGCACACCACTCACGCGCTTCCGGTAGTGCTGCATAGTCGCTTTCTGGGTGCTTCGGCCCCACCCTGCAGCGCCCTCGCGGCGTTCCAAGCAGGTCGCAGTTCACACTACTCACGCGCTTCTTGGCCCCATCGAGAGCTCCACCGAGTCCCCCCGTGGTGCATTTCGCATGCGGGCGTCACTTTCGTTTCGGCACACCACTCACACGTTTCTTGGCCCCATCGTGAGCTCCACCGAGTGCCTCCGTGGCGCAGTTCGTATGCGGATCCCCGCTCATGTCGGCGCACCCCTCACGTTTCGCGGCCCCATCAGGAACTCCACCGAGTGCCTCCGCGGAGCAGTTCGCATGCGGTTCCCCACCCATTTCGACACGCCCCTCGCGCGCTTCGTGGTCACATCGGGAGCTCCAGCGAAAGCGACGGCCACCGTGCGGTGTTCACAACTGCACATGGTCGGGTCCGTCGCCAGGATGGTTCGTTTGCCTGGGCCCAGGGCGCGCGCCCGCAGGCGTCCTGATCAGTTGAGCACAGTTCCGTGCTCGTGCCACTTTCAGCGAAGACGACCTGCTTCCGGCTCCCTCCATGCCTCTTCTATTTCGTCTCTTGCTTCCGACTTCGCACCCGTCGCCGCACTCGTCTTCTGTCGGGGGGGGGGGGCGGGCAGCGAGGTGCGGCCAGACGGGGGCGAAGAGACGATCTGGCCTCCGCGATGCCAGCTGCGCAGCTACCGCAGCACCTGTAATATTTGAGGAAATCCAGCGGAATGGGGCCCCATCTGGGTCCACGTGAGACCTCGCCTCCTTGGGCGGTGTCAAGAGCTCACGTGTTGGGGTGGGGCCCCATTCGATTCCAAGCGAGGCCTCGCTGCCCTGGGCGCTGCCCACTGCGCAATTGTGGTGTCCTGTGGTCTCCTGTTGTATTCCAGGCACCAGAGTGAGCCCACCTCGTCCCCGGGACCCAGTCCCCCAAGGGTCCTGGAATGTCTGGAGGGTTTGGGGAGGAAGGGAGGGGGGAAGGGCAAGCTAGGTGCGCTCGCGTCATATCTGACTTCCTACCCCTCTCTCCCATCCCTTACCATGGCGTAGATCCCCTCTCTATTCGCACAGTCGGATGTCGAGCAGGGCAATGATCCCGAAAGGGTACGCGATGCATTGTAGAGCACGGCATGGCATGGCGTAGAAGAGCACCGCAAAGCGTAGTATGTCACAGCATGGCGTGGCGTGGCGTAGTGAATAATTGCATCACAAAGCTTTGCAACGCAAAGCATGGCTTCGCACAGCGGCCCCGAACATAACATTGCATAGCATGGCGTTGAAGATCAAAGCGTAGCATGGCATAGCACGACGTGGCACTTAAGCACTGCATATCACAGCTTCAGCTGAAGGCATGGCATCGCGCAGCGGAACGCAACCTAGCATTGCATTGCATGCCGTGGCATGGCACGGGAAATGACGCCGGCGCTGCAGCGGGAGCACGATTCGGAACGAGCGGAAGCGCGGAAATGAGTCCAGCGTTGCAGCGGGAGCACGATTCGGAACGAGCGGAAGCACGGAAATGAGGCCAGCGCTGCAGCGGGAGCACGATTCGGAACGAGCGGGGCCCGAAAATGAAGCCGGCGCCTCAGCGAGAGCAGCATTTTGAAAAAATGCATGCGAAAACCCAACTCCAGGGAATCCTTTGTGTAAAAAAACAGTACGCGGGGGGGGGGGGCGCGAACACTCCCACCCGTCATCAGGGGAAGGAGGAGAGTAGTATTCATATTGAGTAATTGTAGAGGGGGATAAGGGCAAGCTAGGTGCCCTCGCGCCGTATCTGACATCCTGCCCTTCCCACACATCCCTTCCAATTGCGCTGATGTGGTTTTCTGTCTGCCCACGGGAGCTGTGTACAGTTGAGGAAGAGGGCGCAGGAGGGAAAAGGAGCGCGGCGACAACGACACGGACTCGGATCCAGAGTTGTGGCCCGCGTTGGGGCGAGAGCGCCGCTCTCAACGACAGGAGCAAATCGTTGACCCGAAAAGAAAAATGGCCAATGCTGCAGCGGTAACACCACTTCGAAACACCAGGAACGTTCCGACTCAAAACAACATGTGCCAAACCAGTTGTTTGAAATCTCACACGCCCCCAAAAGGTATGCAGGAGAAGAGTTGCCCGCTTCGGCTGGATCCGCCAAGAGTGTAGACTAGTGTAGATGCGGAGGGAGAAGGGAAAACCATACATTCTGCAGTGCTGTATGCTTCAATACTTATGGTCATAGCCTTTTTGCTCGAAGCAATTTGACGATCGATCAAGACCGCGCTGCAATTCACAACCGACGTCCCTAAACCTCCTTCTTCGCCTCCACAATCCATGGGTGTAAGTTGCACCCAGCACCGTCTGCATGGTCGCCCAATGAAGCGTAGACCTCGCTATAGCCATCGGTCGCCGAAATTAGCAGCGGCGTTTCTGCTATCACTTTTCTGGTGCATTTTACGTGCCACAGGTGTTGCGGATAGCTGCGTGAGCAGTAGGATACGCATGACACCCATGATCAGGGATGGCTCCATGGGGGGGGGCCTAGTTTTGTTGCTCGAGGGCCAGGTGGTAGAGATGGAGGAGGAGGAGGAGGAGGAGCAGGAGGAGGAGG
The DNA here is from genome assembly GCA_963575745.1 of Prorocentrum cordatum. Taxonomy (NCBI): domain Eukaryota; class Dinophyceae; order Prorocentrales; family Prorocentraceae; genus Prorocentrum; species Prorocentrum cordatum. The sequence goes on along the minus strand of CAUYUJ010003098.1, from coordinate 23,483 downwards.
AGGAAGAGGAGGAGGAGGAGGATTTTGGGCACGGTGGTGGCGGGAATCGGCTCCAAAGTGCAAGCCTACAAAGCCTGTGGGTATGATTCACGCCCGCTGCCAGGGAGCCTGGAGCGGAGGGTTCCTTTTCCTTGTGATTCTCATCTTCTTCAGTCCTACTCCTCTTCTCCCCTCCTCCATCCTTCTCTGCATCCTCCTCCGCCTTCTCCTTCTCCTCCCTCTCTCATCCGATTCATCTTCCATCCTCCATCCTTCAGTCCCCAGCTCGTCGCGACACTCCTGTCTCTCTCTCGTTCTCTTCACCTTAGCCTCGTCGTCCTCCTCCCTCCTCCCTCGTTCTCCCCCTCCACCGAGTCATCCTCGTCCTCATTTTCTCCTTCCCGGTTCATCATCCTTGTCCTCCCTGTTGGTCCTCCTCCATATCTTTTCTCTTTTGCTTCCCACATCCCTTCTCCTCCTCTTCCTCCTCCTCATCTTCCGTTTCCTGCTCTTTCTTCTCCTCGGCCTCGTTCCTGTCGCTGTCCTTCCCATCTGTCCGTCTCTTCCTCCTCTTCCCCCCTCTATATCCTATTGCTCTAAACCGCTTGAATCAAGCACTGTTCTGACCAGCACCCTATCCGTAAGGGCTTCGCCCCCTGCCGCCGACCCCCCTCTCTCGGAGAATGCGCTATGCAAGAGCTATGTCATGAGGCCTGGGCGCTGTCGTGAAGCAGAATCGGAGCTTCATGCGACGCCGACTCGTCATGAGCAAAACCAATTGATCACCAGAGGGGTTACCACACTTGGCGATTGGTAAGACGTCGTGGCCCTACGGATCTGCGTGAGAGTTGCCGCCGAATTTCAGAGATGTGGCAAATCCCTTGTGTTTTTTGGACCCTGACCCTGCCGATCAGCGTGTGTGGTGCCGCCGAAGTTCCTAAATGTGGCAAATTCCATGTGTTTTTGGACCCTGACCCTGCCGATCTGCGTGACACCGGATGTCAGCAATGTGGCAAATCCTTTATGTTTTTGGACCCTGACCCTGCCGATCTGCGTGAGGGGTGCCACCGAATTTCAGAAATGTAGCAAATCCATTGTGTTTTTGGACCCTGACCCTGCCGACCTGCGTGAGGGGTGCCACCAGATGTCAGAAATGTGGCAAATCTCATCCGTTTGTGTAGCAAATTCCGTGTGCTTTTGGACCCTGACTCTGCCGATCTGCGTGGGGGGTGCCACCAGATGTTGGACCCTGACCCTGCCGATCTGCGTGAGGGTTGCCGCCGAACTTGGGAAATGTGGCAAATCCCGTGTGTTTTGAGACCCTGACCCTGCCGATCTGTGTGACACCGAATTTCAGAAATGTGGCAAATCCTTTTGTGTTTTTGGACCCTGACCCTGTCGATCTGTGTGAGGGGTGCCACCGAATTTCAGAAATGTGGCAGAACCCGTGTGTGTTTTTGGACCCTGACCCTGCCGATCTGCGTGAGGGGTGCCACCGGATGTCAGGAATGTGGCAAATCTCATGTGTTTTGGACCCTGACCCTGCCGATCTGCGTGAGGGGCGCCACCGGATGTCAGAAATGTAGCAAATCTCATGTGTTTTTGGACCCTGACCCTGCCGATCTGCGTGAGGGGCGCCACCGAATTTCAGAAATGTGGCAGAACCCGTGTGTTTTTGGACCCTGACCCCGCCGATCTGCATGAGGGGTGCCACCGAATGTCAGGAATGTGGCAAATCCTTTGTGTTTTTGGACCCTGACCCCGCCGATCTGCGTGAGGGGTGTAAATTTTTACCCACCCCAGCAATTCAGACAATACGATTTCTCGGTGGTAAAAACGCCCGTTTTGGGCCTCCCCCCCTCGCGCGGTCTATCAACACGGAACAGTAAGCAGCAAGACCTTAACAAGGAACAGTAAGCAGCAAGAAGCAGAACTGTAACTGGAAGCTGTAACGGGCACAGGAAATTGCGAAGCTTAGCCCTACAGCCTGGTGGCAACACAAGGGGGCTGGCGGATTTTGCTTTGGGGAACATTAGTTGATATGGCGGATGCTGATTCCTCTCGCCCCTTCCTGCCCCGCCTAAGTTTTCCTGTTTCCTCCTCATGCTGATGCTTGTGATGCTTTCGCAGTTGCCGTTGTGTTTGTTGTGTGTGTGTTCCGGCTCGTCGTCTCGACGTTGTCCGCCGCCCCCCTCCGGACATGACTTCACTCGTGTTCCTTTTCCTCTTCCGTTTCCCCCTCTCTTCAACGGTTTGTTCATTTTGGTTTTTCAGTCGTCCCTCTGGCCGTGCTATTCTTCGTCATGCGTCTGCGCGTTCTCTCACCTTGCAGGATCTAACCCCTTCTACGAGTGGCTCTGCTTCCATCTTCAGGACAAACCAGACCAGCCAGAGCAACCGTACCTGTCAGGGCAGCCCGATCACCTAGCCCACCGACACCAACCGCGCCAAACCCGAAGAGTCAGACGATTTGAATCAGATCAAACAGGAAGAAATGGTTGGCTGAGGGGTTCACGCGGTCGAACAAACAACATCAGCGAGACAAAGGGCCACGCTATTCTCCTCGCAGTGGTTCCAAGATGCTTCCAGAGCGCCCCAAAAATGATGCAGCATGGCACCTAGAGTCTTTCGAAGAAGCTTCCGCTGACGCTCTGGACTGGGAAGTGGATGACGGACACAGCGGGGGAACGGGGACCATAGGAAAGTATTTGAAGCTTACAGGATACGAAGGATCGACCAGGCATGCAGACCAAGCATGCTAAGCAGGTGTCGCACACCAAAGATATGACTCATACCAAACATGCCAACCAGCAGAGCGAAACTGCGATCCAGACGAACATGACCAACAAGACTAGCCAGACCAAAACAGCTCAATCAGACCCGACAGACAAACCAGCAGGCCAGGCGTCCAGCTAACACAGAACGCCGACCACACCCACCACACCAGCAGGGCCAAGCCGACCTCACGGGCGGCAGCACAGACCAGCCACGTGCGCGGCCGGACGGAGCAGGCCAGCCAGACCAGGCAGACAGACCGCACCGTACACTTTAGGCGATGCGTAAGAAAACTTAAGTTTTCGGCCAGAGTCTCGACTATTCTTAACGTTTCAATGTAAATCTTAAATAGAAATGTTGGGTTTTTTATTCAAGTTCTGAGACTATGAATTTCTTAACCCATGATTTCTTAAGCATTTCGCAGGGTGTACCAGCATACACGACCACACTCATCTCGCACGCGCGGAGTCCGAAGCCGAAGCACGGACAGCGAGACTGCAGTGCAAGCAAGAGTCAGAGCACCACGGCAGAATTGCAGCGGAGATCAGGTATGCTGGTCGGAGCGAGGTCCACGCGGGCTTCGCGCTCGCCCTGGACCTATCTTAAGCAATGCCCGTCCCACTCGCGGAATCCCAGGCTGAAGCTCGAACGGCAAAAATGCAGCGCAGCAGCAACAACAGGCAAACGAATTGCACTGCACGGGCATGTTTTCTGGTCGCGGCGGAGACACCGTTTGTGCGAGACCATCCTTAGTCCTCTCCCAACAGATGTCGCCCCAATCGCGGAGTCCAGAGCTGAAGGCGTAATGGCAAAGTTGCAGCGCAACAGCTCCTGCAGCGCAACGCGCAGGTGCAAAACACCGAACAACAATTGCCGCCTGGTCGGGCTGAGGGGCCGTGGGCTTCACACCCTCCACGGACCTCTGCAGAGCCGCCCGGCGCTGGAAATCCAGCTGCAGCCAATTTGCCAAGGCACAGTTTGCCCTCAGACATGCTGCGCCCCGCCGTGCGCTACACGGCTACGAACTTTTGTGGTTGCCTCAGCGTTCTTGCTCCTCTTCATCTTGGTGTTGTTACTCTTGTTTCTCTTCCTCATCATTTTGGTGATAGTATCCCCCCTCTTCTTTATGTTGGTCGTTCTCTTCTGGGAAGGAGGCGGAGGAGGATGATGACGAAGGGGCAGTTCGGAGCAGCAGGAGGGGGTAAGGAAGGAGAGATGACGAACAGGGGAGGAGGAGGGCGGAATGGAGAGAGAACGAGAGAGGACTGGAGGGACGTGGGGGGAGCGAGGAATTAGTAAGGGAAGAGAAAGAAGGTGGGAGGAAGATCCCCTCTGAGATGGCCCCGCCACTGGAGCAATCCATCACGTGAGCATGGAGGGATATCCACAGGTCCATTTCGTTCCACCTCTACGACTTCGACGCGCACCGACTGAACCAAAAAGTTCAAGGTCGTGCCGCAAGCGTACGGGAATGTATTTCCGACGCATGCATTTGCACGTGTGTTGTCAGTGCGGAATGCCTTATGCGCATTTGCACGGCTATTTCAAGCGAGGCCATTCGCAGTTTCCTTTTCAGTGCCCGTGGGAATGTTGCCAGTGGTTTGTTGGCAAGGGCGATTTGGAGCAGCAGAAGAACAAGTCACGCTCATCGAATCGATTGGACGCAATTGTTGCGGCATATGGGTCAGCCAAGTCTACTCCTCAGCGAACCGCAGGCTCAACGATAACCGACAAGCGCCCAACTCTCATGGTCCATGAAGCTATATGCTCCTCGCTTGCATCGATTGGCCACCAGGGACTCCAATCAACGAGAACTATGAAAAAACGCGTGGCGTTACGAGCGTACGGGGGAACAAACGATGATCTTACCAATACGTCATCGCCCCACCGGAATCGCGTTGAAAGTTTCGAAGAAGCAAAACGAATCTTGTTGAGTAAGCAGTACCGACGGGAGCCGACAAATGTTTGGTTAGAGCAAGCTGGCATCGATAATGTGTTCAATACAAACAACGAGTCGCACAGACAAGATTTCAAATGTGACATGACATTGATACACGGGAGCCCTATGCCAGATCATGTTGTCCATAATGTTGTAGAACGCTGTCTGAATCAATCGAACGGCTCGCTTTGGTTATCAGACCTCGCATATTGTATCGTGTTCGAATCGTTCACAGGCCACGTATTCGGTGCGAAGAACTTCAGCCGGACAGGAGCAATCGTTGAATTATTCATCACTTGGTGGCGTTCTCGCAAGTGCAACAGCGGCAGTGTCATGGGAGAGTTGCTAAAACAAGAGGTCTTGGATTTTCAGCATGATAATCTTGAGCATCGCGGGCAATTCGAATTCCGAGGCGAATGGACGCACAATGGGCTAAATGCAATTGTTCCCGGCTTCGTCAATGCAGCAGTCGCTGCTACCGACATGTTGATTAATATCACCCGCTCTGGGAATTGGATGAAGTCGTTGAGCAATCAGGATCTTCGTACATTCGTGGATACTTTCTTGAAATTACACCCTCCACTGGGGAGCTTGAAGCGTATGGACACAGACGATGGCACGATCAAACAAATCCCTATATCGGTGCTGCGCGATCATGGCGCAGTAGAAGACGCTTCATTTGGATACGGTCGTGGGCGCTGTCCGGCAATCGAGTTTTCGAAACAATGGCTTACGACCATCTTGGCGGCATATTCCAAATTTGCAGCCGAAGGTAGGTTTGTCATCATGAGCTCTGGAACCAGACGTGGACTTGTTGACGACATCAAGGACGTGAGAATTGGTCGTTCGCACTGATTGTGACCATTGGTCGAGGCAATCTAACGGCTGCCGCCTCTGCCGCCGACCCCAGAAGATGGCCTCGGTGCGACTTGCTCATGCGAGGGCAATGTATCATGACTGCACTGTTACCTCAATCCGACAGCATACGTTTACATACTCGTGATTGCTTGTCTCACAACGTTTTTGCGTTGTGACTCTTTGGTACAGACGCCAGATGTTTTGGGGCCTCTTGGGTGCGTGCCTCTTGGGCCGAGGACACTCTTGGGCCGTTGTGGGGCGCTCTTGGAGGCCTCTTGGGCCGTCTTGGCGCGATCTTGGGGCCTCTAGGGTTGTCGGGGAGCCATGTTGAGCGTCTTGGAGCGATCGTTCGGCGACTCGGGGCCCTCCTGGCCCGTCTTCGGGACCTTTCGGGGCTCTCTCTGCCTGGCTTGGGGCGCTCCTGGGCACGACAAAGTGACGCGATGCGCCGCCGGCAACCTCTGGACTCGGCCCGGACGTCGGCGTCCGAATCGTTCTGGGCGTCGGTTCCAGCCTTTGCTCAGGAGAGGAAAAAACACACAGACACACTTAATCCTCGATTCCCCAGAAAATATGGGAAAATATGGGAAATGGGGGGGAGACAAACACCAAGAAAATATGGGAAAATATAGGGGATAGTTTTATTTGTGTATATCTATTTGTGTGTCCTGGGGCCCTTTCATTTGCACCGCGGTTTCAGCTTCGGTTCTGCCGCCGGCTGCGGTTTCGAGTGTGGGTTCGGCCTGGGGCGTGGAGGGCGCCGCGCGGCCAGCGAGGTCTGCTGAAAGGGAAGGGCCCCAGGGGGCACGCGCCGAGCCCATAGGGCGAGTCGTGAATCTAAAGCCCGGGCCCCGTCAACCCTGGGGATCGAGGACTGAGGCTCTGGAGCTTGGGCAGAGGACCTGGGGACACGCCCACTCTGTGCCCATTGGCACGGTGGCGGACATCTTGGTATACAGCTTTGGGGTATATATATATATACACATATCTATATCACAAGTGTGCATACACACATATAGAGAGAGAGATCTATTCACATTGACAGACAGGCCGATACAGGGCCTTCGATGGATGCACCTGGTTGTCCCGATGGGTGTCCCGTGGTTGGTGCCACCCCGCCTCCTCCAACTCCATTACTGGCCTTCGGCCTGTCTTACAGGGACGAAGATTTATATCTATATATTATCATACGCACCTCTCCGAGGGAGTAGGCCCCAGCGGGCCCATGCTCCCCAAGACGGCCCAAGAAGGACCCAGGACGGCCCATGAAGGCGTCAAAACGGCCCACGAGGGCCCCGAAGAAAACACCCCCACGATGCTTCCGAATGCCAACATGTATTGATTTTGTTCCCATGACATTTCACATTGTGACCCAGTCGTTGAGGGTCTCGTGGCATGCAGCGAAGATGCCCGAGGATGCCCCGTACGAGATGCATATGCATGTTCATACCCTTACAGAAATTTATATGTACATATGTACGCTGTATACACACATACAACCATGTAAGTATAGTTTACACGGAACGTACATGCACGTGCGCGTGTATACATTCATGCGCGCATGTACGCACGTACACATTCCGCGTGCGTGCAGAACTCAAAGGAAAAAGGTGCATGGCGCGCAGCGCCAGTGCAGTCTTATATATATATATATATATATATATGTGTACCCTGGCATTCCATGTGTATCCGCGTGTACAGAGGCCCGCGGTGGTGTACACACAGCCCTTGTGATGCGCACGGGCCTGTCGCTCGTGATGTACAGGGGCGCGTGCTTGCGGTGAACGCGGAGTGCGTCTGTGGTGTGCACGGGCCTTGCGCGGTGCGCACAGGCTCTGTAGTGCACACAGACTGGGCGTTTGTGACGTGCAAAGGATTGTGTGCTGCGGTGCGCCCCAGCCATTGGTCGGGCGCTCTGCCCCAGCCCCCAGTCTCCCTGGTGGTCGCGGCCTCCCTCTCCTAGGCACGGCGCAGGGGGGGGTGGGCAAGCTAGGTGCGCTCGCGTCATATCTGACATCCTACCCCTCGCTCCCATCCCTTACCATGGCGTCGATCCCCTCTCTACCCGCACAGTCGGATGTCGAGCAGGGCCATGATCCCGAAAGGGTACGCGATGCATTGTAGAGCACGGCATGGCATGGCGTAGAAGAGCACCGCAAAGCGTAGTATGTCACAGCATGGCGTGGCGTGGCGTAGTGAAGAATTGCATCACAAAGCTTTGTAACTCAAAGCATGGCTTCGCATAGCGGCCCCGAACATAACATTGCATAGCATGGCGTTGAAGATCAAAGCGTAGCATGGCATAGCACGACGTGGCACTTAAGCATTGCATATCACAGCTTCAGCTGAAGGCATGGCATCGCGCAGCGGAACGCAACCTAGCATTGCATTGCATGCCGTGGCATGGCACGGGAAATGACGCCAGCGCTGCAGCGGGAGCACGATTCGGAACGAGCGGAAGCGCGGAAATGAGGCCAGCGCTGCAGCGGGAGCACGATTCGGAACGAGCGGAAGCACGGAAATGAGGCCAGCGCTGCAGCGGCAGCACGATTCGGAACGAGCGGGGCCCGAAAATGAGGCCGGCGCCTCAGCGAGAGCAGCATTTTGAAAAACAAATGCAGGCGAAAACCCAACTCCGGGGAATCCTGTGTGTACAAAACAGTACGCGGGGGGGGGGGGGGCGCGAACACTCCCAACCCGTCATCAGGGGAAGGAGGAGAATAGTATTCATATTGAGTAATTGTGGAGGGAGGAAGGCTTCTAAGAAGTACCTATACTTCTTAGAAGGCTCGGGCCTTATCTGTAGATGTAGGGCCAGCGCCTCCCAAGAAACAACCTCCCTCTAAGACGCCTTCCCCCCTCCCCCCTACCCCCTTGTGCGCGCCGCTAGTATCTACTGCGCTCGAGCCCTCGGGGGCCTGGCGGCGGCCGCCGACGCTGGCTGCCGACGTGGCCGCGTGGCCACGCCGAACGCCATGCGGGCCGGCGCCAGCGGGCCCGAGGGCGCCCGAGGCTTCAGAACGGCCTGAAAGACGGGGACACCTCAGGCCAGGGGTGCGTCTGTCAACTCCTACTCTGGGAATGCCTTCAGGAGGCTTGGCGCGACCTCGCACTCCGAGAGAGCCTCCTCCGCGCAGGAGCGCCTGGTATCCATCAACGTCGATCCCAGCCGGGCCACTCGTGGACCCAGGATCGGTGGGGTCGGATGACAGGGGGGTAGGGAATAGGTGGGGTACGAAATCTGCTGCGAGCAGTTGTTCTCGGCCCCGCCGCGGAGCGGTTTCCTTTATACATTGGCGCCTACGGATCCAGGGGGCGCTGGAGAAACCGATCACGAAGGATGATCGGTACCCCTCTCTGTCGTTGTTACCCTCTCTTTCGTTCGACCGCTTCATCCTCTCACGGCTAGTGCAGACGTGGCGCCATAGTTTGCATGATGCGGATGCGCTGAGCCAGTGCAAATCTGCAAAACAAAACACATGGCATCGATGCCCACCCAAAGGATGCCCACAAAGAGGAGAGGTGTGATGTCGACCAGCACGTGAGACCCACGGCAGGATAACCCGGCTGTTGTTGCTCACATTGGATTAAAGAGTAGCAGGAAGGTTGCAAAGCATTACATACAACAGTTTAGTTTGCACAGGTTCTCACGATTCAGGATTTCAAGGGGCAGCCAAGAAGACTCGGCGGAGTGAGCATTGAGCTCCACGTCGGGGGCCATGGATGAGGAGCAAGATGAGAAGTAAGTGCAGGAGGCGGAGGAGGGGGCCGCCAATCAAGCATCGGCCATGCCACTCTTTTTGGTTTATCTGTGCAGGTGATCCGACCCGGCTTTCTCTGCTGGGCAGTGCCGTTATGTCTTGCGAATCGTTTTCGCACAGGTTGAGCCACATCGATTCCCTTGTCTTGAGGCTTGTAGGGCAAGTAGCTCGGCGGACCGCGTACTGCCGCACCAGCGGGGGTCTGGCTTGTTGGCCGAGCTGCGTTGCTTCGGCCGCGTCATCCTTTCACGGCTGTTGCTGCGGCCACATGCACTAAATTTTAAAGGCCAGCGCGCAAGCGGCTGTTGGCAGGACCAGACGTGGCGCCATTTGTTGCATGATGCGGATGCGCTGAGCCAGTGCAAATCAGCAAAACAAAACACATGGCATCGATGCCCACCCAAATAATGCCCACAAAAAGGAGAGGTGTGATGTCGACCATCACGTGAGGCCCACGGCAGGATAACCCGGCTGTTGTTGCTCACATTGGATAAAGAGTAGCAGGAAGGTTGCAAAGCATTACATACAACATTTTAGTTTGCACAGGTTAACACGATTCAGGATGTCAAGGGGCAGCCAAGAAGATTCGGCGGAGTGAGCATTGAGCTCCACGTCGGGGGCCATGGATGAGGAGCAAGATGAGAAGTAAGTGCAGGAGGCGGAGGAGGGGGCCGCCAATCAAGCATCGGCCATGCCACTCTTTTTGGTTTATCTGTGCAGGTGATCCGACCCGGCTTTCTCTGCTGGGCAGTGCCGTTATGTCTTGCGAATCGTTTTCGCACAGGTTGAGCCACATCGATTCCCTTGTCTTGAGGCTTGTAGGGCAAGTAGCTCGGCGGACCGCGTACTGCCGCACCAGCGGGGGTCTGGCTTGTTGGCCGAGCTGCGTTGCCTCGGCCGCGTCATCCTTTCACGGCTGTTGCTGCGGCCACATGCACTAAATTTTAAAGGCCAGCGCGCAAGCGGCTGTTGGCAGGACCAGACGTGGCGCCATCTGTTGCATGATGCGGGCGCGCCGAGGCAGTGCAAATCAGCAAAACAAAACACATGGCATCGATGCGCACCCAAAGGATGCCCACAAAGAGGAGAGGTGTGATGTCGACCAGCACGTGAGACCCATGGATGGATAACCCGGCTGTTGTTGCTCACGTTGGATTACAGAGTAGCAAACAGGCTGCAGAGCATTAGTCAGGAGGGAGAAAAAAGCACACAGACACAAGTAATCGTCGATTCCCCACAAAATATGGGAAAATATAGGAAGTGGGGGGGAAGGCAGAAACCCAGAACATCTATGAAAATATTGGGAATCCTGCTATTTGTGTGTATTTATTTGTGTGTCCCAGGGCTCCTTCAATTACATGCAACAGTTTAGTTTGCACAGGCTCTCACGATTCAGGCTTTCAATGGGACAGCCAAGAAGACCCGGCGGAGTGAGCTCTGAGCGCCCAGTCGGGGGGCATGGATGAGGATCAGGATGAGAAGTAAGTGCAGGAAGCGGAGGAGGGGGACATATCGTCTTTCATCTTAGCGGATGCAGCCAAGTCTCCGACCGGGCAGTGGCCGACCCCACCCCGCTGTCATGACAGGATGACGTGTTCATAAGAGTGGCCGCGTGCAAGGGCGCATCATCTTCGAAGTCATCCTTGGCCGCCAAGTGTCCTCATCGCTCTCCCTCGAGCGCTCCTCGATGAAGGTCGCGCGCCTGGTGGAGGCTGTGCCCCCGCCCGGCGGCGCGACGCGCGCGCTCCCGCATGAAGACCTGCACGCGACTTCCCGAGCGAGTGTCGCCACAGCTGGGGATCTCTACCGCTGCCGAGATGTCGGCGGCGACTGCAGGGGGGCAGCGGCAAGGAGCAGGCCTTCTCAGAGGGCGGCGGGGCTTCCAAGAAGGCCTCGCGCCTCCTCCCGGCCCTTCGGCAGTCCCTCGCGCATTCCGGCTCAGGCCTATGTAGAAGACATCTCTCGGCGGGCACGAAGCTTTCCGAGCCTTCTCTTAGAAGGCCCGCCCCTTCTCACTTCGCCCCCAGGCTCCCCTCCTCCTCATCTCCCTCCTCTCCCTCCTCTCCCTCCTCCTCCTCCTCCTCCTCCTCCTCCTCCTCCTCCTCCTCCTCCTCCTCCTCCTCCCCCCCTCCTTTCCACGACGAGGTCGCGGACATTACCGCGCAGGATCGCGGCACCTCCAGGCAGGGAACGCTGCGGGCCTGGCAGCGCTGGGTGGCCAAGGGCCACGGGGAGGGGGAACCGCGCTGGGCGCACAATTGGAGTCGTCCTGCTGAGCACCGGTGCGCGGCGGCGGCAGACCCCTCCGAGCCGGCCAGACCGACGGAGCTTCTGACGCAGGAGGGTCGGGGGCGGCAAAGAGGGGGGTGATGACCAGGGGGGGGGTGGATATCACGGCGTGGGCCAGGATATTTCCGCTGATTTCATGGCGCCTCTTCTTACTTCACTACGTCCCTGGCCCCCCCCACCCTGGGCCGCGCGCGTGCCGCTGGCCATGATTTGCGCCCCCCCCTCTTTGACGCCCCCCCTCTTGGCCGCCCCCGAGATCCACGCCCTTGGGCTTGGGTCCCTCGCGCCCCCGAAAGCTGCGCACCAAAGGTCACTCTCACCCAGGGTCACCTCTTACGTCTGGCCGACAGTGCGCAAGCACACGCTGGCGTTCCCGCACGTCCGCATGCGGGCCCTCTCGGACACGCCGCCCCCCGCCGAGCCCGGCGCCCCTCCGGCCGCAGGCGGCGCGGGGGCCGCCGGCCTGCTGCCAGCGCCGCCGCCCGCGCGGGGGCCACCCGCGGGCGCGAGGCCCGTCGCTCGCCGCTCCGTCGGCGCCGTTGGCGCGCCGCCGCCGCCGCCGCCCGTCGGCGTCCCTGCCGCCGCCGCCGTCTGCGCCCCCGCCGCCTTCGGTGTCGGCGCCGCCGCCGCCCTGGCGCGTCGCGGGGGCGTCACGCGCCGCCGTCGCCGCCGCCGCCCCCGAGGCCAGAGCGGACCGGCAGCGCCCCCGGGCCGGGGCCGCGCGGGGGCGCCGGCTGGCCGCGCGAGGGCGGCGAAGCGCTCGGGGCGCGGCTGCAGCTGCCAGAGCCGATCCCCAGGCGCGCAGTGCCCGAGGGAAGGGGTGGCGTCGGTCGGGCCCAGGGCCAGGAGTTGGCCGCTCCAGGGCCTTCCGGAACGCTCTCGGAGCACTCCGGAGCGCTCTGTAACGGCCGCGGTGCCCGATCCTCCAGAACCGCGAGAGCTCAGCCCGATCTATCCGGGTCAGGTCTTGTTCTGTCCTGGTCTTGTCCCAGGGCGACACCACCATCATCAGCGGGTCACTTCCAGCGAGGGAGTTCACGGTGCCTCCCCGAGCTTGAGATTGGAGATGCCTCCAGCGGGGCGCCGCAGACGAGTCGGGCCGGACGAAAGGGGGCATAGGGAACGGGGGGGATAAGAAAGTGTGCGTTCTTTTTCATTCCCCAGCGTAACGCTCGTTACCCGGCCCAAGCCCCGCCCCTCCCCCCGGTAACGCTAACGATCGTGCTGGGGGGGGCCACAAAGCGATCGGGGGTAATTTAGCCTCTGTGGGATATCTAGTTGTGGACGAGGGACGTCGTCGCCGTCGTCGTCGTCGTCGTCGTCGTCGCCGTCGTCGTCGTCGCCGTCGTCGTCGTCGTCGTCGTCGTTGTCGTCGTCGTCGTCGTCGTCGATGGCTCAGCTACCGTAGGCTGGTTCGACCATTGTGCCGTCTGGCCAGTGCCCGGTTGCGGTGCGATACAGCCGACGCACCTAGTAAGGACGTGCGCCTTCGCAAGGGTACTCTTGTGTCCTTGCCTCTGCGGCATGTCCTTTGCGCATTCACTGGCCAGCATTTGCCAACAGATCCCAACTTCGGTTTCCAAGGATTTCGCGTCCTTACCACCTGTCCGTACTGCACGTAACGATCGTAGATCCAGCGCCATGGACAAGACAGGGCTGCCCCGTGCCTTCTCCCGCAGGTGCTGTGTGCGCGGGCGCTGTAGTTCACGCAGGCAGCGCGGTGCACACCAGCGCTGTGTTGCACACGGTGTACACACGGCTGCTGCGGTGTACACAAATTCTATGGTGCATGTTGGCACTGGTGTACACCGACGCTGTGTTGCACGAGGCGCTGTGGTGTGCGCACGCGTTGTGGCGCACGCGTGTAGAATCCTCAGGCGCTCCACTTTCCATATAGACTCTTGTGCAACATGTATATAAAACACTTGTTTTCCGTGGAATTCAGAGGCGCCCCACTTTCCATCCGGATTTCTGTATAAAACAAGAGTTTCCTGTGGAATCCAGAGGCGCTCCGCTTTCCATAGCGATTCCAGTTGACATCTGTGGAATCCGGAGGCGCTCCATTCTCCGTAGTGCTTCTTTCAATCATCATATTATAAGCAATGGTTGTCTGTAGAATCCGTCGGCGTAATCTGATATCAAATATTGTTGTATGTGGAATCCTGAGGTGATCCAGTTTCACGGTGCTGGCGTTCTGGTGCACGCAGGTAATGCGGTGTACACGGGCGTTGTTGAGCACACGCCTGCTGCAGTGTACACAGGCACTGTGGTGTGCAAAGGCGACGTGGTGCTGCAGTGCACGTGGCTGCTATGGTGTACGGAGGCATTGAATGGTGTGTACGCAGGTGGCGCTGTGTTGCACGCGGGCATTGGGCACTGTCGTGTACACAGGGAGCGCGGTGCACACAGGCGATTTATGCGCCGGTGGCGCGGACGTACCCTGGCGGGCGCACGCCGCGGCCTCCGTTATTGTCACCCTCCCGCCCGAATCCCACCCCCCGGGTAACGGCCGCTACCTAGACAACACAAACGCTCACGAATTTCAAATTTTCTACGCGCAGTTGGTTTCCGCCCCGCCGCTGGGCCCATTCCTCGATACATGGGTCCTCCCAGCGCCAGGAGACGCCAGGACAACCAGCTACGTGAGCTGATTCTCTACCCTACCTTTTGCCATCCTACGCTATCGTGTCCCCCGAAAGCGGGCGGCCACGCCACCATAATGACCCTGGCTCTTGCCCCTGGTGGTTGGTGGTGGTGTTCCTCTTGCCCTTACAGCCGGACCGAGGTAGAAGATCGAGGTCGGTCCAGGGAGGGTAAGTACTCAGATGTTCTTTGTGTTTGTTGGATGTTCTTGTGCATCCTGGGAATGGCGCCCTTGGATGCTCTGCGTTTATTTGCCTGCGGAGTGTCTCGTGTTCTTCTGCCTGGGTCCGATTGTATTAGTCAGCGGCGCGCACAAGGGGGGGCTGCGCTCGGGCGAGGGGGTCGGTGGCCCTCAGGGCAAGCAGGTGGCGCTCTGGGAGCCTCCAGGCATCGAGGAAGCCTTCGGGGCCTTTCTGAGAAGCCGAGGGGGTCTGGGGAGGGGTAACCCTTTGAAGTTACCGCCGGCTCCAGTTCGATGTTCCCCCGCCCCCCCCCCCGCCCTCATAGAATGTCCAAGACCTGTTAAAAATGATGACCCCCCTCCCCCCCTCTTGGATCCCGACTGCTGTTACTTTGGCGCCGAAGGTTTTTGTTTTATCTGCCCCTCCTGGAAAATAGTCCACGGAGTTTGTTTACATTTTGTATACACGTAGACGCACGCACTCACACGCATGCATTGGCAAACGCGTCTGAACTGTACGCGTGCAGATGTCCAGGCTACCTCTGTCAACGAGTAAATCGTTTCCGTCTTACTGGGGCACGACTCGTCTTCGAGTGCGGTCTTTGTCCACGCCAGGTCGCAGGGCAAGGCTTGCGCGGCGACTTCTCGGCACAAGCGAGGGTGTGCATCGAGTGGTCCCTGAGCGTGGTCTCGATCCACTCCACGTCGCAGGACGTGTCAGGTGCAGCACATTCGCGACCCAGAGAAGTTGCTCACGGGATCGTGCCTGAGCGCAGTTTCTACCCACGCCAGGGTCGCATGGCATGGTAGTCGTGGCCTGACGCCAAGATGGGGGGGTGCGCAGGACTCCGCCCCTGAACGCGGAGCGCCAGGACGGTCGCGGTTTGCCCCGTTCTCTTTTCTGTTTTTCTTTCTGCGCGCTAGAGCGGTGGGAATCATGATTCCCTGAGGTGACCCCCCCAGATTGTTTTTCTTAGGGGGACAAACATGCTTTTGAGGCATAACTTACCCCGCGCCCGGCTTTGAGGGGCGCAGGGGGCCAGGGCGCCAGATCCGCCCTCACACTCTGCCCCTCTTTCAGGGCTCGCCTCCTCGTCCGCCCCCGCCGTCGGGCCCGCCAGCCAAGAGAGCCGCCCCGGGGGCCGCCGGGGGGGGGGGGGGCGCCCGCCGGCGCTGCTCTTGGCATCGCTCGGACGTGTGCATTTTTCCTTCGGCGAGGACCATCGCAGAGCATCCTTGATCGTTTGGGGAAAAAACCACGCATGAAACCGAACAAAAACACAGGGAATGGACGTCTGAGCGATGCCAAGTGCTCTGTTGAAGTGCACCTGGTCGTTGCACGGGCCGGGCGGGCGAAGGACCGGGCCCCAGACAGCTGTCAGAGCGTTCTGGAGCGCCCCCAGAGCGGCCGCAGTAGCCGGCGCATCCTCCAAGGATGGGGATCCCGGAATCATCCTGGTCCGTTTTCTGCCGTGGTCCCGGACGGAGGGGAGGGATCGGAGAAACGGGTGGCATCCTATTCCCTCGTTGTTTTCCCCTTTCTGGCAATTTCGATGTTTCGCTTGTGATTGTTGTTCCCCCTATGGCTGCTCGTGGTGATCCACGGCGGGCCGTACTCGCCCAGCCACGGCACTGTTCTACCTGGTGTTATTGATACGAGATGTGGGTGGATTCGCATCGGTCCACAGGACAGCGTCGCTCTCTCGTTGAAAGCTAGCTTGCGCGGGCCCCAAACAGTAAGCGACATATATGATATGTAGGATGCGGTGCATGCTGTGTTGTGTAGACTGTGCTGTGTGGGCCATGCGGTGCAAGTTAAATTGTGCAGGCTACGTGATGTAAGTTATGTTGTTTAAGCTATGTGATGCGAGCTATATGCTGCGAGCAATGCTGTGTAAACTGTGTATGTGGAGTGCTCTGTAGGGTGCAATCTAGACTCTGTGGTGCATGTGTTGCGAGCGACGTGTCGGGAGGCACGCGGCGCAGGCCATGCGGTGGAAGCTGTCGGCTGCTCAAACTGCTCGGTGTGAGCTGTGTGGTGCGCGCTGCGCGTCGCAACCGACGCTGCGGTGCAAGCCACGTGGTTTGAAGCGCACCCGGCGCCCACGGGCCGCCCGCGAGCGGGCGCGGGCGTCACCGCGGCGAGACCTCGGGAGGCCCACCCCCGCGCACGGGGCGCCCACGGGACGCCCACGGGACGCCCACGCGCGCCAGCGCGGCGGATCCTCGGGAAGCCCGCCCTGGCGCACGGGGCGCCCACGAGGCGCCCACGAGCGGCGAGCGCCCCCCGCGCGGGGCGCCCACGAGCGGGGTCAACGACGGGCGCCGACGGGGGGCAGTTCCGGGGAGCCCACCCGGCGCACAGGGCGTCCACGAGGCGCCCAAGAGCGGGCACGGGCGCCACCGTGGGAAACCCAGCCAGTCATATAGCAGCAACACGAGCACTAAAAAAAGCCTGCAGTCGGGCCGAGGTATAAGATCAGAGGTCGTCTCGGGGAGGGTGCCTCGTGTTCTCCGTGTTTGGTGGATGCTCTTGTGCACCCTGGGGGGGATGCCTTTGGATGTTCTGTTCGTTGTGGCCGACGGGGGATTTCATGTTCTTGAGGAATGTGATTGTGGCCTAGGTCCGATCTCACGTGCAAGCACCTTTTCGGGAACAAGCTCCTTGTTCCAGACAATCTCCGTTGTGTTTGTTTCGCAACGTGGCTCTCCTCAAAGGTCTGGACCCTCTCCCTGGGATCGGTTTCTCACCCTGAATCGTTTTTTGACGGTCCCGGGCCCGGCGATGGCCCCCAGAGCAAGACAATCTGCGAGAGGATGTCACGAGTCTCCTCCTCCCCCCCCTTTTCCCCCTCCTCCTCCTCCGCCTCCTCCTCCCCTCCCTTCTCCTCCTCCACATCCTCCTCCACCTCCTCCTCCACCTCCTCCTCCTCCTCCGCCTCCTCCTCCTCTCCCTCTTCCTCATCCTTCTCCTACTCCTCCGCCTCCTCCTCCTCCTCCTCCTCCTCCTCCTCCTCCTCCTCCTCCTCCTCCCTCTCCCCCCTCGAGGCTGTCCCACTCCCAGCCCGCCGCCGCCGCACATCGCCGAGTGCCGACGCCGCCCTGCGAGCACCGGCTGTCGAGGAGTGCGCGCAGGGGCTCGGCGGAGGGCGCGGGAGGAGCGGACGGAGGAGGCCAAGGTTACACATTGTTCATTTCTAATTCTTCGAAAGTTCTTTGGTTTTGGGGGGCGAAGATCCTTTCATTTCTAATTGTTCTATCCTGGGCCTCTTCCTAGCCACTAGGGGACCAGGAACAATTAGAAACGAGCACAATTAGAAATGAGCACGATTAGAAATGAACGACGTGGAGGGTCAACCTTGCGCCAGGAAGCTAGGCGTTCCAGAAAGGCCCTCGCCTTTGAAATCGAAGGAGTTGCAATCGCTTCCTCGGCGGAAGGCGGCGGAAGGCCGGCGGAAGGCGGCGGAGGAGGTCACTCAGTTTCGACTGCACGTAAGAGTGTCCCTTCGCCGGAGTGGCCTCTCGGTGCGGGCCGATTGGGGCCCCAATCGCTGAGCTCGATCCGATCGTGGCTGCTTGCGCGCTTGGATTTGGCCACAATGCCCCCTTATAGTCCGCGCACCAGAGGTTACTCTTGCATGGTCACTCTTACGTGCAGGGTCATGGTCATCAGAGGAGAACAAGGCACCCACGCCGCTACACTTCCCTCGTTTCTGCTTTGGGGGGGGGCCTTCTGAGAGGCCCTCGGCGCCACCGCTTTATTCGCCTCGAGATCCTGGTCAGATCACACCCCGGGAAACGTCCGGGGAGCAACGGTATCGGCACCTCTTGGTGTCCCCAGGTCAGGGTCATTCCCCCAGACCCGAGGCAGAACATATGGAAAAACCTCACGTCGTGTTTTTTTATGGCTCGAGGGGGTCTGGGCCTGTACCAGGCCGCTGGACACGTGCCGCGGCAGGCCTGGGCGACAGCTGGGTATACAGTCGGGGCCCTGAAGAAGGAACCCTTTTCGTTCGGGCGGGGCTCCGTGTTCTTTAGTTGTTTTACAGTGATCCCCTGGTTTTCCTGAGGTTTTCCATGGACAATCGAAGTTCAACTTATGGGAGAAAGGGGCCCCGTTCCTTATTGAATCGCTTCGCTCATTCCGCCGGCCCGTGATATGGCATCGCTGGTTTTTGTCTGTGTGTTCGTTGCCCATGTTGCGCTCTTGGGGGCGGGTGTCGTTCGGACGCGTTGCGTGGGGAGTTTTGATGGTGAAGCAGTTCCCTGGGGGTCGTCTCTCGATGGGGCGAAATAGAGTCGTCGTCAAGATGCTTCTTTGGGGGGCCTCTTGGGGTCTGTTGAGAGGCCGTTCGGGGGCGCCTGGGAGACATGTTTGAAGCCTTCTGGGGCTTCTTTTGGGCCTCCTGGGAGTCTCCTGGGGCCTCTTGGCGACATCTTGGGGCCTCTTGGAGGCCTCTTGGGGCCTCTTTGGGACCTCCTGGGCGCCTTCTGGGACGGAGGGCTCCATTTTTGAGTTCTCGGTATCCCTCCTGAGTCCCTCTTGGGCCCGTCTTGGGGCCTCTTGGTCCGTCTTGGGCGGCACTTGGGCCGTCTTGGGGGCCCTCTTGGGCCGTTTCGGGGCCGTCTTGGGAGCTTCGTGGGCCGTCTTGGAGCGATCTTGGGCGCCTCTTGGGTCGTCTTGGAGCGTCCGGAAGCCGAAAAAGCCAGAACGCAAAAAACATCGGAAAAACCAATGAAAATCAACGATTTTGGCCTCTTGGGGCCCTCTTCGGAGGCCTCTTGGAAGGCTCTTGGGGCGTCTTGAAGGCCTCTTCGGCTGTCTTGGGGGTCTCTTGGGCCGTCTTGGGGTCATCTTCGGCGCCTTGGAGCGCTCTTTGAACGTCTCGGGGGCCTCTTGAGCAATCTTGGGGGCCTCTTGGGGCACTCTTGGCGCGCTCAGGGCGGCCTGAGAGGCCGCACCCAGAAGGAAAACCATCTCTGAGTTGAACCGGGCGGGACCTTCCCAGGCGGCGGGCGGGGTATTTTTCGCCTTTGGACCCCCAGGGGCCGCCCCGCGCGCGCGAACTAGTACAATACAATTGTTAACCAGTTACCGGAGATCTTAGCACGCCTCTGGCCCGTTGGGCCGGCGAATTTAGGGTTCCTTACGTCAACGCCCCGACTGTATGGCCAGGCACGCTGGCCCTCCGCATGCGCATCCATGTCCAGGAGGGGAATAAGCGATGGACCTGTCTTCCACCACCACCACCATGAGCTAGAGGGGGGAAGGAGGTGGAGGACGAGGAGGAGGAGGAGGAGCAGGAGGAGGAGGAGGAGGAGGAGGAGGAGGAGGGGGAGCAGGAGGACGAGGATGAGGAGCAGGAGCAGGAGCATGAGGAGGAGGAGGAGGAGGAGGAGGAGGAGGAGGAGGACCCCCTCCCCCTCCAACTTATGTTGGTGGTGGTGGTGGTGGAAAACAGCCCATCAACAACAAAAAACAGACAATTAATCCTCGACTCCCAGGAAAATATGAGAAAATATGGGGAGAAGTTGGGGCGAAGACGAAAACCCAGGAAATATGGGACAACCATGTGTGGGGGATCCTGGGATCTGTGTCTATTTGTGTGTGTCCCTGGGCCCCTTTACGTGTGTGTTTCCAGCTTCCTGCTGTGCCCGCGAAGGAGCGGCCGCGTTTAGTGTAACCCGCACTGTGAGGAGGAGCGGCTTCCCAAGCTTACCCTTGTTGGACGGGGCTCGGACGAGGGCAACTCCGTTCCGGAGCGTGCCGCAGAACGCTCCGAGGAGGCCGCGGCGCCCGAGCCATTTTCCAGATCCGCCGGATCTCAGAGATTCTCGATCTCTCCTCGCCCGGTTTGATCCTCGTCCGGGGAGGAGGAGGAGGAGGAGGAGGAGGAGGAGGAGGAGGAGGAGGAGGAGGAGCAGGAGGAGGGGGAGGAGGAGGAGGAGGAGGAGGAGGAGGAGGAGGAAGGAGGAGGAGGAGAGGAGGAGGAGGAGGAGGAGGAGGAGGAGGAGGAGGAGGAGGAGTCTTGCCTTGCAGCCGTCCCCGCCCCTTCGGCCCAGCCTTGGCCGCTCGATCGCTGGCCGCGCCCCGCTCGCAGCGTGTTTCGGCACGACCTCCGGAGGCGCGGTGCCTCCGCCGCGTGCGCCCTTCTCCGGCGGGTCGGCCGTGCCCGCCGCGCGGGGGGGTCGTCCGCGCGGGGCCGTGCCGCAGGCACGCTGTCGGGGGCTGGCAGAGGGGGTGCTGTCTTGAGGTCGGGCATGTCCCTCGAGGAGTATCCAAAAATAGTCAAACAGTAGTGTGTGGGGACGATCTTTTTCGAGATATTTTTCCATCGTTCGAGCACTTTTGAATATGTCTCATTTTTCGTCCAGGATCCGCCCGTAGGAGGACATGCCCGACCGAAGTGTTGTCCCGAGGCGGGGTCAGGGAACGAGCCTGGGCTGGATGCTCGCATCGCCTTCTTTCCAGGGGCGGGGCCGTTCGGAGCGAGGTTTTTGGCATTTAGCCCAACCTCTGCCCTCTCCTCGCTCTGGAGTGGGAGGTTTCTGGGGCGCAGCCTTCCAGTCGGGCGCGTCCCTCTACAGGAGGAATTGTCAAAAATGAATAAACATCGTCCGGGAACGACTCGATGGACTAGTTTTTTTATTCTTGGGGCATGTGTTGGTCATTTTTGGGCTCCTTGCATAGCCCGCCTGTAGGAGGACACGCCCGACCTGGCGCAGGGAGGTCGCGTCGCGGGGGTCCGCGCGGTCGCCCGCCCGCCACCGCCGAGGGCCCCTCCGCCAGCGCAAGCCGTGCATCGGAGCCTCCCGGCCTCGGCCTGCAGCGCGCCGGGCGGCCGCGGCGGGGCGGCGGCGAGGGGCCCGGGCGGCGCAGACGAGTTCACGAATACGCAGAGGGCGCCCACTACTTGCACCACCGCCATGCCTGGCCGGGGCATCATCTTCGGCCACGGGGCGGCGCATGCGCCCGCCTCCGCCGCCTCCGCCTCCGCCTCCGCCTCCGCCTCACTCACTCACTCACTCACGCACTCGCTCGCTCACTCGCTCGATTTTTTTCCACTCGCTCGCTCACTCACTCGAGCCCCCCTCCTCCTCCTCCTCCTCCTCCTCCTCCTCCTCCTCCTCCTCCTCCTCCCCTCCCCCCTCCTCCTCCTTCTCCTCCTCCTCCCCCTCCTCCTCTCTCCTCCTACTCCTCCTCCTCCTCTCCTCTCCTCCTCCTCCTCCTCTCCTCCTCCTCCTCCTCCTCCTCCTCCTCCTCCTCCTCCTCCCCCTCCTCCTCCTCCTCCCTCTCCTCCTGGCCGAGGCCCAGGAGGGTCGGGTCCACCGTCAATTGTGGCCCAGGGCGGCCCTGGCCGGGCACGCCGGTGGGCGTGTGCGGAGGTGCCCCCCGGCGCGTGCGGGGCAGGCCTGCGCGCTCGCAGGGCGGAGGCCCCCGCGGAGGCGCGGGGCGTGGCTTGCAGGAGGCGGGGAGCTCAGGAGCATCGAGCACGTCTCGGGTATAGCATGTCTCGGGTATAGCTCAGGAGTCTCGAGCATGTCTTCTCTCTCCTCTTCGTCGTCGTCGTCCTCCATCCTCACTCGAATCTGATATCTGACTGCCGTCTGGCTTAATCGCCGGCGCCACAGCTCCTTCTCGATTGTTGAGAGAAGAGCGTGCTACTGCCGTCGATGATCTCCAACGGCGCGAGAGCGTGTGATAACATTTCAAAAAGTAGCCAGGACCCCGGGAAAGGGGACCCGGTTAGTGGTAGGGCCCTGGGGCCCCTCAATTGGCCAGAATCACTGAACCAGGTTTGCCGTAGCTGGTGTTTCTTCGGGGGACGGCACTTCCGGTTAGTGGAGATGGGACGGGGGGGCGCCCCCGGTACAGATCATTAAACCAGGTTCCACTAAACCCAGTTCCGCGGCCGTCATAGTTTTCCAGGCCTGCGCCCGCCAGGATTGGGCCCGAGGTCGTTTTCTCTGAGCAACGTTGTGCTAAAGGGGAGTCTGTCCAATGGCCTCCTTGTTTGGGCTCGGGTCGGGCATCTCCCTCTGTAGGAGGAATGTTCAAGAACAGGCAAAGCAACAGTCAGGGGACGCTCTCTCGTGCTCGTGAAACTGTTTGATCTTTGGCTAGGTTTAAGCTTTCTTCTAAAAGACTCCCCCTGTGGGAGGACATGTCCGACCTCAGTCTGGGCACGGAGTCGCGGTCTTGCGGGCGTGCGATGCCGCGAATATGCGCTCCTCGCGGGGCCATGCGAGCAGAGTCGCCCTCACCTCACCTCAGATGCCGACGCAGACGACGATGGATGCGGCGGAGGAGGGGGCGCCGCCTCTTTCAAGCGGCCTGTGGCGCCTCGGTCGAGGCGCGAGCTCTGTGGTGCTGCAGAAGACGACAAGACGAAGTGACAGGCGAGCCGGCGCGAGGTGAAGTACACAAGAGCAGGGGACGTGCATTTCTGAGCGCTTTTGGTGCGCGATACAGAGGAACCTGGCTCGCGAGTGAAAGAGGAGTTCCGGGAACCCTCCTTCTTGCGCAGGCCCGCCCGCGCGCGCCATTGGCAACGCAGTGCCAGCGGCGCTGCGCCCCTTGGTTTCATCGGAGAGCTACTCACTGGTAACACAGGGCTCCCGGCGAACGGGCCGCACGGTCGCCTGTGTTGGAGGTGGGGGGGGGAGCTGAGGGCTTGGGGCGAGCGGGGCAGCGCGCGCGCCGCTGCGCACGCCCTGGCAGCTGCGTCGATCAGATGTCGAAGGGCCGTCGAGCCCCTGCTGCGTAACACTCACGCAGGGGGAATTACGCATACGCCCAAAGCGGCACCTTAGCGGGCGCATTGACTTTGACCCCCTCATGCGGATGCCCCGTCCTGTCCTGCCCTCCTCCTCCTCCTCCGTTTCCTCCTCCTCCGTTTCCTCCTCCTCCTCCTCCTCCTCCTCCTCTTCCTCCTCCTCCTCCTCTTCCTCCTCACGGAACTGCGCCGACAACAAACGACGAACTCTCGCCCGAGTGCCGCGCGTGACCGGGCGCGCGCTGGGGAAAACCAGAAGATCCCACTGCCGCTTCTCCCCT
>CAUYUJ010003097.1:53274-82201 GCA_963575745.1 Prorocentrum cordatum | reverse complement strand
TAGTAGTTAGTAGTAGTTAGTAGTAGTGGTAGTAGTAGTAGTAGTAGTAGTAGTAGTAGTAGTAGTAGTAGTAGTAGTAGTAGTGGTAGTAGTAGTAGTAGTAGTAGTTATGGTAGTAGTAGTTATTGTAGTAGTAGTCGCCGTAATGATAGTAGTAGTAGTTGTAGTCATAGTAGTAGTAGTAGCAGTAGTTAGTAGTAGTTAGTAGTAGTAGTAGTAGTAGTAGTAGTTAGTAGGTAGTAGTAGTTGTAGTAGTAGTAGTAGTAGTTAGTAGTAGTAGTAGTAGTAGTTATTGTAGTGTATTAGTCTTTCGCAGTCATCTCCTCATCTCCTCCCCTCCTCCTCCTCTCCTCTCCTCCTCCCTCCTCCTCCATCCTCCTACTCCTCCTCTCACTCCTCTCCTTCCTCCCTCCTCCTACTCCTCTCTCCATCCTCCTCTCATCCTTCCCTCCTCCCTCCCTCCATCCTCCTCCTCCTCCTCATCCTCCTCCTCCTAATCTCTCCTCCTCCTCGTCCTCCTCCTCCTCCTCCTCCTCCTCCTCCTCCTTCTCCTCCTCCTCCTCCTCCTCCCTCCTCCTCGTCTGGGGCCCAGGCGCAGCCCCCCGAGACTCCCCGGGTGTCCTCCGGAGAAGCCCGCGCGACGCACGCCAGGGCATCACAAGACAGGAGGGCGCCGGCGACGAGAGGAGGCGCCGTGACTCCAGGCCTCCTGAAGGGGGTCCGAGTAGCGGAGCTCCCCTCGAGGTATGAAGATATCACGACGGGAGGTGTTTCGCTATCTTCGGCCTCCGGGGGCCCTCACCAGCCCTCGGGACCATCAAAAAGCGGCTCGGGATGCAAAACCGGTCCCGGGGAAGAGGTCCAGACCGCTGGGGGTCCACGCCATGAAAAAATGATGACGTCGGGGAGTTGGGTAAATGGGGTCGGAGGATCGCGCCGCATCGCCGATGCATCGACGGTGCGGCTCGATGTGGAGCCCGTGTTTCCCCACGCCGGCGTCGCCGATGCATCGGCGATGCATTGGCGATGCATACAGTATTATCAGTGCACTTATGATTATCATTATCCTTCTCGTCATCCTTTTCCTTCTCCTCCTCTCCCTCCTCTTCTCATTATCATAGTATTCCTCCTCCTCCGCCTCCTCTTCCTCTTCCTCCTCCTCCTCCTCCTCATCATCATCATCATCATCACCATCATCATCATCATCATCAGCATCATCATCACCGTCATCATCCTCATCAGCATCATCATCATCAGCAGCAGCATCATCCTCATCATCATCATCATCATCATCATCATCATCATCATCATCATCATCATCATCATCATCATTAGCAGCATGATTATGATCATCATCAGCAGCAGCATCATCATCACCATCATCATCAGCAGCATCATCATCATCGTCATCGTCATCGGCATCATCATCATCATCAGCAGCATCATCAGAATCATCATCAGCATCGTCGTCATGAACATCACCATCATCATCAAAAGCACCATCCCCATCCTCATCAACAACAACATCATCGCATTCATCATCATCAGCAGCATCATCATAATCATCATCAGCATCACCATCATCATCATTATCATCATCATCATCATCATCATCATCATCATCATGGTCAGCATCATCATCATCAGCATCGTCAGCATCACCAGCATCACCACCATCACCATCATCGTCATCGTCATCATGATCATCATCATCACCATCCTCATCCTCATCCTCATCCTCATCCTCATCCTCATCCTCATCGTGCTCGTCATTCTCATCATCATCCTTGTCCTCCTCCTCCTCCTCCTCCTCCTCCTCCTCTTCGTTATCCTGGTTCTCCTCTTCCTCCCTATCGTCATTATCCTCTTCCCCGTCTCCTCTCCCAGTTCTCATCCCTCCCTCCCTCGATCCATACATACATCCCTCCCCCTCCTTCCTCCCCGCTTCTTTCTCGCACCCGCTCTTCCCCTTCCTCTCACTCATCCCTTCCCTCCTGCCTCACCCCTCGATTCTCACCCAGCCCCTCCTCCCCCTTTTCGACGACCTGGCGGAAGTATCTGCCGCTAGGGGCAAACCTCTGGTGTCATCTGGATGCCCCCCTCAATGCGACCAGATACAGCTCGGGCCCCAAGACCGCGCCGCATCGCCGATGCATCGGCGTTGCCAGGACGAGGACGCTAGGGCCCCAGATCGCCCGGCACCGCCGCTGCACCAGCGGTGCGGCACGACCTGTGGCCCAGTCCGCCGCAGCCGCATCCCATCCGGCCGACGTCGCAAACCCTGGGCAGGCACGCCTGCGCTGGCCTCCCCTGGGGCGGCCCGACGCCACTTCCACTGTCAGAGCAACCGCTCTCTTCTCTTGACTACCAACCAGACCGCCCCAACCCAGCCCGAGGACCCGAATTTCGGGTTGAGGGGGGTACGGGTTCCATGCATGTTTTCTCCATGTTCCCCGACCCCTGCCTCACTGGGGATGGAGGGCAAGTTGCCTTCGGGTTGGGTCGGGGTGGCTTGGTGGGTGGTGATGCCTTGTCGGCGCAAACTTTGGAGAGGGGGGGGGGGAACGGGAAAGGACGGGAACACGCGAAGCACCGACCTCGTGTTTCTCATGGGAGAAGCGCCAGATGCCGGCACCGTTGCTCCCCGGACCTCTCCCCAGGGTGCGTTCTGGCCAGCGCGATAGATCTGCCAGCGGAGCCGGCCGTGGCGACGAGGGCGGCCCAGGCCCAGCGGGGCGACCACGAGGGACGGGTAGCGGTGCTGTCAGGTCGGGCGTGTCCTCCTACAGGGGGGGTTCGGACGAAACATCGAAAGCAATCAGAACAAATCCAGCATTAACAACAAAAAATACTAGAAAAATCGTCCCCAGACTACTTTTTGACTGTTCTCGAATATTCCCCCTGTAGAGGGACAGGCCCGATTTCACGGTACTGGGACCCCACTCGATTGGTCACCGTCAGACTCGCAAAACTGCAACCTCGAGGGCGCTCCCCGTGCTTTAGCAGCCGAGCCATGCTCAAGATATACTGGCTCCTCGCTGCAGGTGTTCTGCTGCGGGTCGCCGCGTCTTTCGATGTCACCTCGAGATTTCGGGCAGCTCCTCCTCTGCATTCCACTGCGCGCTGCCGCGTGCTTCCGCGGGGGCTCCCGACGCGGGCGAGGAGGTCGGCTGCCCGACCCCTGTGAGGGTTGGGCGCGAATTGGTTCATGGGGGGCGATCGATGAGGGGGGGAGGTGCCCTTTTCGGGCCCTGAAGGCCCCCCTTTGGGGCTCGAAAGGGCTCCATTTCTGCAGCCCTCGCTGCCCCCCCATTTATCGCTTCCCATCATTACGCGACGCCCAGGGCTGCGATAGAAGGGGGTGAGGAGAGGTGCACTCCTTGGGGCCCGAAAGCCTTTGGGGCCCAAAGGGTTCCTTTTCTGCAGCCCTCGCTGCCCCCAGCGGGCCCCCCATGATGTATCGCCGCGTACACCGACAACGAAGTGCAGCGACGACCTCGCCAGAGCTGCATGGAGAAGCAGTGACACGGATCACGAGCGCGCAGATGACGAGCACGGAGGCAGGAGGCAGCCCGCTGGAGGGAGCGGGAGCGCTGCCGGCTCGAGAAGCAGAAGGAGGAGGAGGAGAAGGAGAACGAGCCCTTTTGTCACAGAGGGCCTCCGCTCCTCCCTTACAAGGTTCCTTCTGTCACAGAGGGCGAAACGTCACCGAATCCGGGCTTCTGGACTAGGCGATGCCCACGGCTCCACGGGGCCCTCGGGGCGCTCCCGGGGGCCTCCTCGCTAAGCCGACGGCCGCCGAGAGGGCTCCCGCCCCGCACCGCCCCGCCGCCGCCTGTGAGCAGCGACTCGTCCACCTGCACCTCCTCGTCGCACCGGAGCGTGCCGTCTTCGCCCGGGAGGGGGCGGAGGAGGAGGAGGAGGAAGAGGAGGAGGAGGAGGAGGAGGAGGAGGAGGAGGAGGAGGGGGAGGAGGAGGAGGAGGGGGAGGAGGAGGAGAAGGGGGAGCAGGAAAAGGAGGAAAATGAGGAGGAGGAGGAGGAGGAGGAGGAGCAGCAGGAGGGCCCTGAAAGCTTCTCGCAGGAGGAGGCGGACGAGATGAGGTGAGGTAAGGCAGCGGGGACGGGAGCCCGTTCCGAAGACCGAGCAGCTACGAAACAAAAGTGTGGCCAATCCTCTGCCGATCGCGAACGACCTCCCGCCAGGGGGTGAAGGAGGAGGAGGATGAGAAGGAGAATTGATGATGGCGATGGCGATGGTGAGGATAAGAATAATAACAATAATAACGATCATGAAACTGATCATAACATCATGGTGAATAATGCTGCGATTAATGACAATAATGGTAACAGTAATCGGATTAGTAGTGGTCAATACAACAAACTCAATCCTGGGATAAGAATAATAATGAGAATGGTGATGGTGATGATGATGATGATGATGATGATGATGATGATGATGATGATGATGATGATGGTGATGTCGATGAAGGTGATGATGATGATGATGATGATGATGATGATGATGATGATGGTGCTATCGATGATGATGATGATGATGATGATGATGATGATGATGATGATGATGCTGGTGATGATGCTAATGGTGATAAGTTTGATGATGGTAGTGATGATGGTGATGATGAGGACAGTGATGACGATGATGATGATGCTGATGATGATGACGACGGTCCTGCTGCTGCTGATGATTATGATGGTGATACCTATGATGATGATGATGATGATGATGATGATGATGATGATGATGATGATGATAATGCTAACGTTGTTGATGCTGATGATGACGATGGTGG
Organism: Prorocentrum cordatum; assembly: GCA_963575745.1. Lineage (NCBI taxonomy): Eukaryota > Dinophyceae > Prorocentrales > Prorocentraceae > Prorocentrum > Prorocentrum cordatum. Next base: position 77,389 of record CAUYUJ010003097.1, on the reverse strand, counting down.
CACTGCTGATAATGATGATGATGATTATGATGATGGTGATGCTGATGGTGAAGCTGATGGTGATGGTGATGCATATGATGGTGCTCATGATGATGATGATGGTGATGATGATGATGATGATGATGATGATGATGATGATGACGATGGTGATCAGGATGACGATGACGACGATGATGATGGTGGTGGTGATGGTGATGATACTGGTGGAGGTGATGCTGCTGATCTTCTGACGACGACGATGACGACGATGATGATGACGATGCTGATGATGGTAATGCTTTTGATCATGCTGACGGTGATGCTGATGATGCGTAACATGATGAGAATGATGGTGCTGATGGTGATTATGATGATACATGATGATGATGGCGATGATGATGATTATGATGACAATGGTAATGATGCTAATGATGATGGTGATGACGATGGCCATGCCGATCGTGATGCTGATGATGCGGTGATGATGATTCGCCGGCCCAACGGGCCAGAGGCGTGCTAAGATCTCCAGTAACTGCTAAATAGTACGTCTACTTCGCGCGCGCGGGGCCGCCCCTGGGGGTCCCCGGACGAAAAGTACCCCGGCAGGGTCCCGGCAGACTCGGGTCAGAGATGCCGGACAGGGCAACTTTTCGACACCCCTCAAGAGGATCGCGGCCTCCGAGGGGGCAGCCGCAATAGACTACCCCCCCTCCCGCCCCAAGAGGCCCCCCAGAGCCCCCCGGGCCCCCACGACGCCGCCAAGGAGCCCCAAGAGACTCCCAAGAGGTCCCCAGGAGGCCCCCAAGAGGCCCTAAAGAGGGCTCTAGGGCCGGCGGAAAGGGCGAAGCGATTAAAGAAATAATGATGGTAGTGTTGATAGTGGTGAGGGTAATGCTGCTGATGACGCTGGTGATGATGACGAGGACGATAAAGGTGGTGATGATAATGATGGAGGTGATGAAGATGGTGATGATGACAATCGTGGTAGTGATAATGATTTTTACGATGATGATGGTGATGATGATGATGATGATGATGATGATGATGATGATGATGATGATGACTGACAGCGTTGAAGATAATCCTGTAGCGGGGTACACGATGAGCTTGCTGCTATGCCGCGGTCGCGGCATAACTCGCGGACGCGGCGCAGAGATGCCTAGACAAAACGAACAGACAAAGTGAACAGCTTGCTGAATCCTACTTAAGACTGCGGCTCTAGCGGCTGGAGCGCGCACGTTCTGGTTTCCCCGCGGCCACAGCTTCCGTTGCAGCTGCCCTCTGCTTGTTGTCTGAAGCTCGGACCGCATCGGCTGGCAATATGGGGATCTTGCCTGCTCTCATCTGTGCCCTGCACCACTGCGAGGAGTGCTGCAGGTGGTCCAAGGCTCGCACACGGGTCGGAGGTGAGGGGGTGAGATCGAAGTGGAACGGAGAGCCCCCCTACCGGGAAATCGATTTCGGTTTCGTGTTCGTGCGTGGAGTGCTGGCGGGCAAGGCGAAGCTGCGTGGGCGGGCGAGAAGAAACTTTCCTGTAGCTGAGGCGCGGCCGGACCAAATGATTCCCGACCGGCGTCCAGTGGCCCGCGGTGTCCCGCTGGTGTCCCGCCTCCGGCTGAGGCGCGGCCGGACCAAATGATTCCGGACCCGCGTCCGGTGGCCCGCGGTGTCCCGCCGGTATCCCGCCTCCGGCTGAGGCGCGGCCGGACCAAATGATTCTGGACCGGCGTCCGGTGGCCCGCGGTGTCCCGCCGGTGTCCCGCCGGTGTCCCGTCGGTGTCCCGATGATGATGATGATGATGATGATGATGATGATGATGATGTCGATGATGATGATGTCGATGATGTTGATGATGATTATGGTGGTGATGATGATGGTGTCTCGATGATGATGATGATGATGTTGACGATGTTGATGATGATGACGATGGTGATGGTGATGATGATGATGATGGTGTCCCAATGATGACGATGTTGGTGATGATGATGATGATGATGATTATGCTGATGATGATCGTGTCCCGATGATGATTATTTGATGATCCTGATGGTAATGAGATGATGAGATGATGAGATGATGGGTGAAGATGATGATGATGGTGTCCCGATGATGATGATGAAGATGATGATGATGATGATGATGATGAGGTTGATGATGATGCTGTTGATGATGATGGTGATGATGATGGTGTCCCGATGGTGATCATGATGTTGATGATGGTGATGACGATGATGGTGCCCCGATGGTGATAATGATGATGATGTTGATGATGAGGATGATGATGAGGTGATGACGATGATTTCGATGATGGTGGCCCAATGATGGTGATGATGCTAATGTTGATGATGATGGTGTCCCGATGATGATGATGAGGATGATGATGATGATGGTGGTGATGATGGTGATGGTCACGATGATGATGGTGTCCCGATGATGATGATGATGATGATGATGATGATGATGATGATGATGATATTGATGATGTTGCTGATGATTGTGTCCCGATGATGATGTTGATGGGGTTGTTCATGAGGATGGTGATGAGGTGATGATGATGGTGGTGGTTCGATGATCATGATGGTGTCCCGATGATGATGATGATGATGATAATGATGATGATGATGATGATGATGATGATGATGATGATGGTGGTGACGATGATGGTGTCCCGATGATGATGATGATGGTGATGATGATGATGTTGGTGATGATGGTGATGAGGTGATTATGGTGATGGTGTCCCGATGATGATGGTGATGATGATGCTGATGACGTTGATGACGATGATGTTAATGATGATGGTGACGTTGATTGTGAGATCGATTGTGATATCGATAGTGAGATCGATAGTGAGACCGAATGTGAAATCGATTGTGAGATTGATAGTGAGATCGGTAGTGAGATCGATTGTGAGATCGATAGTCAGATCGATTGTGAGATCGATCGAAAAATAGATCGAGTGAGATCGATTGTGAGATCGATCGGGTGAGATCGGTTGAGCGAGACCGATAGTGAGATCGATAGTGAGACCGATCGAGTGAGACGTTGGTTCCTCCCACCACCCCGAACCTCCTTATCATCCGAAGGGTGGTCGTATAGGTAATAGATTGGAAAATGAATACTGGAGAGCGCGAGAAATGATAATGATGATGGTAATAATGATAATGATGATGGTGATGATGAGTTGTAAGCGGTGAACGGCTGGTTAACGATGAATGATGTCTGCGGGTGGCTGGTGAATGGCGCTAGATGGTCAATGATGATGGCGAGTCGGAAGAGCATGAAGACAACGATGGTGGTAGTGATGGCGAGGATGATGATGAGAATGATGAGGATCACAAGGATGGTAATGAAAAATGAGGATGGTAAAGATGAGGATCACGCGCCCTGGAAGGCGGGTTTCCTGGATACCTTGCCCCCCCAGTACTTGATCCAGACTCCTCGTCGTATGGTGAAGGAGGAGGAAGGAGGAGGAGGAGGAGGAGGAGGAGGAGGAGGAGGAGGAGGAGGAGTGAGGTGCTGACGTCTGTTTGACACGGTGGGGGCCACGGGAAGCCTCCGGAGGCCACCGCGGGCACCTCCCGGCGAGGCACCTCTGGGAAGCCTCCGCGGGCACCTCCGGAGACATCCCCGGAGCACTACCAGGACCATCCGGAGACCTCTGGAGACCCCGGCCTCCAAAGCCTTGGAGAGTAATAGAGCCTGCTTTTTTTTTGGATTCGGGCAAGTTTACTTGCATGGCGTTCGCCCCCCCCCCCCCCCCCTCCCTCCCTCGCCCCTCTTCAAGCGAAGACTAGCGTGCACGTGCCTTTCGACTTGCGTGCTTTCCGCGCCCCCCCGAACGTCCAAGTCGTTTGCGGCTTGCTTCAGGCCCAGCCCCACCCCCCGTCCATGCAAGTAAACTTGCCAAAGTCAAAAAAAAAAACAGGCTCTAAGCGCGGAGGTGTCCCCTTGTCAGACGCCTGGGCACGGCTTCCAGGCGCGGGTGCTCGTCAACGGGGGGGGGGGGGGGAAACGCCGTGGGGCGAAGAGGCGTGCGCCTGTGGGGCCCGAGGTGGCGGTGTATTGGGGGCCCTGAGAGGACCCCTTTAGGGCCGTACTTCTGCAATCCTCGATCTCCACGCGTTAACTGCCCCTCCCGTTGCCAGCACCCGACACGACCGCCGTTGGGACGCCTCGGGCAGACCAGGAGGTCCATGGGGAAGGGGGTCGCGAGGTCCATGCTGGAGGCGGCCAGGGAGTCTGAACTGGTCGGGATCCCAGGACATGTCGCAGGCAGGAGGGGGGATGACGACCAAATCCCCTCAAAATCGGTCCCCGGACCCCCCCCCTGGTAATCCAGCTGGTGCAGTTTTTCGCTCCAGGTACGTTGCTGACGCTCCTAGGCCCTGTAAACTGCCCCCAGCGGCCAAAAAGGGCCCAAACCTTCTGGAACCTAGCACCTTGAACCTCTTCCCACTCATCGAGTAGGGGATCGACTACAGAATTGATTTACCCAAAAATTAAGCTTCTCGTCGAGTCAAACGTAGAATGTTCGTAGCTCTCTGAACCTTCTACGAACTTCTCGCGGATTCGACGAGCGAATCAATTCTGGGGTAACTCAATTCTGTAGTCGACCCCCTACTCCCCCTTCCTGCTCGCCAGAGCCAGCGCTGGGCCACCTCGCCCCCAGCCGACTCCCAGGTCCATGGGCACCGGCGACTCGCGAAAAATTGGGCGCCTTCGGGGGAGCCTGCTGGCGGCGCGTACACGGGGGGGAGGGAGGGGGGACGGCGTCTTAGGGGGAGGCTGCGTCTTGTAGAAGGCGCCTGCCTTGCATCTAAACATGAGGCCCGCACCTTCTGAATAGCAAGGGGGGCTTCTAAGAGGCCCTCCCACCTCTTCTGGGGGGGCCCAAAGCCGTGCGGTGGCCGACCCAGCGGTGACCTCGAAAGCCGCAAAGACCTCACCGCAGGCTCCGTCACCACACGGCTTTGGGCCCTCGGAGGCCCCAGCCGCCCGAGGCGCCCTCGGAGAACGACCCGAGTCCCCACACCGTGCGGTGACCCCGAATCCCCACCGACTCGCCACACGGCAGGCGTCTTGGGGGGAGGCTGCGCCTGACCGGCGCCGGCCCTGCATCTGCAGACCAAGCCCCCGCACCCTCTGAGAAGCAGGGGTGCTTCTGAGAAACCTTCCCGCCTTCCCCCTCCTCCCCCTCTGCGCGTGGCCGAGATGTGGGGGAGCAGCCTCGCCGCGCTCCCAGGGCATGCAGCACGTCGCCCGCGGCGCACCGCAGAGGGCGCGTGGTGCGCGCGGGGAGGCGCTCTCGACGTCGGCGCCGCTCGCGGATCCGAGGGCGGGGCCCGCAAGGTCTCGCCCCACGGCGCGTGGCTCAGGGGGAAGGGGGCTGCTTCTCGGAAGGCGCCGGCCCTGCACCTAGACAGACAGAGCCCGCACCATCGGAGAGGCAGGGGTGCTTCGAAGAGAAGCCCTCCCCTAGGGGGCCACATGTGGACCCTACCCCCTACCCCACCACACGACTCCTGAAGGGGTGAGGGTGGGGTTCACTTCGTTCGGGAGCTCCCGAGCGAAGTGAACCCCACCCTCTCCCTCAGAAGTCGTGGGTGGTAGGGGCAGGGTTCGCACGTGGCCCCCTAATTCCCCCCTCCCCCGAACCCCCTCTGCGCGTGGCCGAAGCCCCCCCCCTCCCTCTGCGCGCGGCGGCGGAGGCCGCACCCCACCGCAACCCCTGCGTCCCGCGCCCAGGGTTAGGTCGGGCGTGTCCTCCTACGGGGGGTACCTTCGACGAAAAATAGAAAATAGTAGAAAAATGCAAGTGCCCCAAAGTGGCCAAGAATAGTAGAACAGACTCCCCTGACTATTTTTTGACTATTTCTGAATATTCCTCCTGTAGAGGGACGTGCACGACTCAAGCCCATGGAGACGACGCTGGCACCGCGGCAAGCCCCACGGCAAGCCCACCGCTTCCGAGGCGGAGTTTGCCCGCGTGGCCAAGGCGCCCTCCAGGAAACGGCAGGCCGCGCGTCGGACACAAAAACGGCGCGGCGACCCACAGAGCACCGCAATGCGTGTTGGCGTCGCGGCCACGCGCGCGGCGGAGTGGCGTAGCATCGCACAGGTCGCGCGAGCCCGCGGACCGGCCCAGCTCACGCGGCGTGGAAGGTCTGGACTTAGGTCGGGCGTGTCCTGCTACAGGCGGCTTTTGGACGAAAAACACGATAGTCAAAAATCTAAAACAATGTCCCCAGACTGCTTCTGTAGAGGAACATGCCCGTCTTAAAGGGACTGGGCTTTCGTCCTGAGCCGTTGTTGAACCGTCCTGGGGCCCAGTGCAGGGGCCCTCGGAGGCGAAAAACCAAAAACGGCCCAAAAAAAACAAAACAACCCCCCCAAAAAAGCCCCAGAAAAACAACAACAAAAAACTCGGCGCCGTGCTCCGTGGCACGACGCGAGGCCGTCCGGGCAGGGCGGCACGCTGAGGCCGGCGGAAGCCGAAGCGGGGGGGCGGGCAAGCATGCGGAGCACAGGGCAGGGCTCGGGCTAGCCCCGGCGCGCCGAGCGACCCCCGCGCGCGGGGAGCCTCCCGGGGGGGGGGGCGAGCGGCGGGCCAGAAGAACAGCTGCACGACGGGGCCAGGGCGGGGACAGAACTGGACGGGGAGAAGCCGGGGATCTGTGAGATCCGGCGGCTCTGGAGAATGCAGCAGGCCCAGACCTCCTCGAGTCGTGAAAAAATCACGACGGGGGGTTTTCGCTATTTTCGGCCTCTGAGGGCCCTTACCAGGCCTCGGGACCGTCAAAAAACGACTCGGGATGAAAAACCGGTCCCGGGGAATGGGTCTGGACCTCTGGGGGTCGCGTCATGAAAAAATCATGACGTCGGGGGTCTGGGGGCGCCGCGGCCTTCTCGGGGCGCTCCGGAACGCGCTGAGAACGCGCTGGTACGCTCTGGGACGATGTGTATCACCGTCCTGGCCTCGCCCGAGGCAGGCGCTGGACGCCACGTGGCCGACTCCGCCGAAGCGCGGAGCACAAAACGGTCCCCGCCGTCGGCGATGCAGCGGCGACGTCCGCGTGGAGAAGATCGAGCTCCACATCGAGCCGCATCACCGATGCAGAGCACCCCTCCGACCCCATCCACTCCGACCCCATCTGGGATACCTAGAAAAACTGTTCCCAATTCTCCGAGGATGCAGTCGGACTCGACTGGACAGGACACGCGAGAGGACACAAGACCCTTCTGAGGGCCACACTGCCCTAGGAATGCAGGAGGCAGGGGCTGCGAGACAAAGGACGCAAGGGTACCCTTGATTTGGAAGAGTCGACCTACTAAGGATTTCTTGCATTCGGCGTTTCGACATTGGGCGGACAGGGAGGGGGGGGAGGGGGGGGTCTGGCTCAAGACCTCTGCTTAGTGCGACTGTTTGCAAGAGTGCTGCCTCTGGGGGAAGCCTCCACCCGCTCGAAACAGACGCCAAAGACAGCCAAGATCTGCTCCATGGAGGGGGGAAGGGGGCAGGGGGGGGGCCCGCGCCGATCGGCAAAACAAGGAACAAAACAACGATCACCGATCAGGGCCGACTGCCTGTTTCTTTCCACGGGCGCCGCTTCCTCGAGTCTTCTCGGCCTCCCGGAGGGATACTCGCCGCATGGTGTAGCATGAGTGTCGTCCCTCTCTTTTTCCCCCCTTTCTTGCCTCCTGTCTCCGCTCGTGCATGGTTCCTCGTTTGTCCATTCACCGCAGCCGTTGGCACGAAACCGGTATCTTCTGAACGAGTGCCCGTGCGCTGATGAAACAACGAGTGCTGCCTTGAGATTGTCCATTCATCTTGTCTTCCTCGACCCTCATCGGCCTCCCGGAGGGAAACCCGCCGTCGGGCCCCCCGGGGACCCGTCGGCAACGGATCTACAGAGGCGAAAAAGAAATCCGGCCCCCGGGAGAGGGCTCGAGGAGGGGCTCGGCTGCAAGACTGGTGTACCCCATAATCACATTTGACGTCGAAGGTATACAAACGAATACGTAGAATCGTCGCAGATCTACCAGAAGTTCCTTCGCATTTCCCAGGGGTTCGACGAGACAAATGAACTGTGGGGTAAATCAATTCTGCAGCCGATCTCTCACTCGGAAGGTCGGGATCTCTGATGGCACGTCGGGTACCGACCCGGGTCGATCCAGACCCAGGCTAGTCAGGCTTTGCAGGATACTGCACGATCCTGCAGGATCGTCAGCTACACACAAGAGTGATCCTAAGCAAGAGTGACCTTTCGTGCGCGGAGTAAGGGGGCGCTTGGTGACCAAATACAGGCGCGCAAGCAACCACTATCGCATCGCGCTCGGCGATCGAGAGGAACCCGGTGAGCCTGCACCAACAATCACTCCGGCGAAGGGTCACTCTTTCGTGCAGTCGAAACTGGCAGGATCCTGCACCCAAACCCGGGTGGGTCAGTGCACCCCTGGCTCTGCAAGATCCTGCAAGATCCGGCGCTCTGCCTGACCCCCGTTTGCATTTAACCCGGTTTCTTGAGCCCCGACCGCGGATGGAAGAGACCGTACCGGCAGATGTCAGGGTGCGCGTCTCGGCTGCACTTCCGCCGCCCCCCTGCCGCCCAGAGCGAGGCCCTTTCTAAATCGCCACAACGTGTCGACAGGGAGAGCCTCGACCACCGGGATTCGGCGGCGCGGCGACGTCACCGCTCACAACCCCCATGTAGGGAAACGAACTCTATACACCGACGCTTTTCCCGACCCTGCGCAGAAATTCGCACAGGAACGCGGATTTTGGTGTATACGGGATCCTGGTGTATGTATACATTTTTCGTTGTTTCCCTTGGAGAGCGGGGGAAAAATATACACCACACCACCCCGACGTCGTCCCCGACCCTCAAAAAGTCGCGGGATTGAAAAAACAACCCGCCACTGGTAATGTACATGTTCCATTTTCCGACCATGGACGCCTATCGGGTCGGGCGAAAGGGGGGGATAGCAAAGGAGGGCTTTGAGAATCAGCTCACGTAGCTGATCTTCCCGGCGCCTCCCGGCGCCGGAGGCGACCATGTGTCGAGGAATGGGCCCCCCGCGGTGGGGCCGAAACCAGCTGCAGGCAGCAAATTTCGTACCCCTCCCCCCTTTCCCAGTCCCCCCCCCCTTTCGCCCCGCCCGAGCCCAGTCCAGCAGCAGGCCCCGCGCGTGTCCATCCGGGATACGCACGGGCACGCCTGCCGCTCCGGTCCCCACGGGGCGCTGCACATGTCCGCACGGGCGCCGGCGAGTGGCCGCCGAACCAGACGTCCCCCCGGAGCGGGTCAGGGACCACCTCGTCTTGTGGATGCCACGACCATGGGCACCCCAACAGTCCTATCATCGAATAAAAAATGTGTTCACAAATGTCGGAAAATGTCCTTGCAATGCTGATTTAAAACATGTTGCTTTACATGTTCAAAACGGTTTTAGCACATTGTTCGACGACATCTTGAAAGTTAATTGGCAACATGCTTCCTCTCCTGGATCGTCTTCCACAAACCTTGTCATGCTCGGCGTCACCATCACAGGCGGCAAGCGAGGACCAGAGACGAGAAATGAGGCAGCGAGATCGGCGGCGGCCGCCGCCTTGGCCCGGCGCGCGCGCTCGCCAGCACACGACGCCTTTGCCAAACAGAGAATCGTCGAGGCAGCGGTGATCAGCAAGGCCGAGTACGGTACGGATGGCACAGGTCCGTCACCACTGCTGCCGGGTGTGGCCAACTGCATGGCCTCGCTTTCAGGGCTACCAGCATGCCGCGGGGCGCGGCCGTGGAGCCACGCACACTCGCCATGGGCCACTCGTCGGATGTGACGCACTGGTGCCAGCAGGCGGCCGTGACTGCAACGGCCCGCGCTCAGAGGAAGCAGGAAGGAGGCCGCGGCGGCATCTCTCGCCCGCCGCCGACGAAGGGCGGAATGCACGGGGCCCTCAGCAGCCACCTGCGGTGGACGGGATAGGAGCCCCACGACCGCCTGCCATGGACGTGGGTGCCTGCTGGCACCGAGGCCTGCTTTCTCTGCGACCGGACGACGACAATTGGGTGCATCCCAGACGACTGGCCCACTGCCGGCACGAGGCGCGGCGATGGCACAAGCACCGTGCATCTCCAGCACAGGAACGGCGGTATGCCCCTCCCGCGCAGCTGGCAGGCTTTGATCCCAAGGGGGCCGAGGCCACTCAGGAGATGCCCAACACCGACACACCGAGAAGGCCCGCAGGATGCTCACGGGTGCAGTGATCAGCCCCGCCGAGTACCACGCCATGAGCAGGGGCGCCGCTGCGCCGAGGTGCCCGTGGTGACGCGTCGACCACAGAATGAAGTCGGGCCTGTCCCCCTACAGGCCGATTTTCGAGGAAAAATTAAAGATAGCCCAAACATATTCAAAAATGATCCGAAAATACTCAAAAAAAATCACCCGACCATTTTGTCCCTTTTTTGATTATCCCCCCTGTAGAGGGACAGGCCCGACTGAACCATAGAACGCTGAGCCATGCCCTGTGGCACTGTCCGTCGATCCCGGGTGCCGCCGGCAGGCCGCCCTGCGCGGATGTGCCGACCACGTGCAGACGCGGCCGGGTGGGCCCACGCCGGGGCCAGGGCCCACGAGGGCAGGGACCGCGCCAGGCTCGAGCAGCCCCGCCACGTCGGCGGGGAGGTCCTCGACCACCAGCGCAGGGCGGGCGCGGCGGCGCCCCGCGAGCGCAGCGCTCGACTGTGCCGCGCAGGCTGCCGACTGCTCCTCGCTGGGGCGCTGCCTGCGCCTGCGCTCCGCCGCCGTCCCCCGGGGCCCGCCTCCCCAGCCCCCCGGCGTCGCGAGCTTTGTGGAGCATGGGCCCCCCCGAATGCTCGACCCCTGCTCCGGGGCCAGCTCTTCCCCCTCCGTCGTTGTTCGACTGGAGCCTGTTTTTTTTAGACTCTGGCAAAGCATGGACGGGGGGGGGCTGAGCCTGAAGCAAGCCCGGGGGGGGGGGCGGGCGCGGAAATCACGCAAGTCGAAAGGCACTTGCACGCTAGTATTCGCTTGAAGAGGGGCGAGGGGGGGGGGTGGGGGGGGGGGGGGCGAACGCCATGCAAGTAAACTTGCCTGAATCCAAAAAAAACAGGCTCCTGTCCCAGGGCCTGGCGAGGACCCCCGGAGCCCGAAGACGTCCCAATGCCTCCCGCCGTGTTGTCTCACCACGCGAGGGGGCAGGTGTCCCGCAACCCTGCCTCCCGAAGCCTTTCCTGCCCCCACTCCCCCTCGGCCGAGGTCGTCGTGCGCCAGGGGATGTCGTCACGAGCACCGTAGGCCCAGACTTTCGCATACGGACCCGCAGCATCCCCTTCCAGGACTCGATGGAGCCCGAAAACGCCCAAAACCATGCCACGAAGACGCTGACGAAAGGACTGGCGACTGGCGACGACCAACGACCGACGGCCCACGAAAAGCGACCCTCGACCGACGACGAAGACAACTCCGATGACACCCACGACCACACCGACGACGACGACGACGACGACGACGACGACGACGACGACGACGACGACGACGGCCAACGACGACCAACGACCGACGACCGACGACCAACGACCCACGACGGGCGAATGGCGACGACGGCGACGACGGCGACAACGACGCCGGCGACGGCGACGCCGACGGCGAAGGCGACGACGACGGCGACGACAACGACCGACGACCGACGACCGACGACCGACGGCGGCGACGGCCAGCCTGCGGGGATCGTGGCCCCCGCCTCCACGCGCAGGAAGTCGCCCACCTCGCGCCCAGAGCCGCGGCTCCGGCCCAGGGGGGCGGGGGGAGGAGGCCCCGATGCGGGCTGGGCGCTGGCAGTGAGGGAGCGAGCAGGGAGGAGGACTGGGAAGGGGGGGTCTTTAAGAAGGAGGGGGTTGCTGGGCGGCGGCGGGGAAGGATCGGGGAGGAGGATCGAGGGGGAGGACGATCGAGCAGGATCGAGGAGGATCGAGGGGGACCGGAGAGAAGGAGGGGGCTCGATAAGGAGAAGGACCACCGCTCGAGAACCGAATCGGTTTGGTAGGGTGGGTGTTCAATCAACCTCCGACTGCACAACAACAGCATCATGAACATGTATGTTATGACGTCCGTGCGGATCTCTTGGATCGCCGCCGGATCCCCCCGCCACGGCGACGGAAGACGCCGCCAAGCGGGGTGGATCCAGCGCCGACCCAGGAACCTCCGCGCGGAGGTGCGACAGCTCTTGCACAGTGGACACATACGATCAAAAGTCTTGCTATAACAACTGTTGGGCCACGTGCCTCGTCGATCTTCGATGCTCCTGGGTGCCCCAGAGCTTTCGTAGGCCCCCAGGGCCACCAAGGGTAGGACATTTCCGTGGAACACCTGCTGGCAGGCCGGTGTCCGGATCCACGTGCCTACTGTGTCGGCCGTCTCGCAGGCCCGAGATGGACCGAGTCGCCAAATCCGATGTGGATCAAAAACGGATCGGACCGCGACCGAATACGAGACCGATGTTGCATCACAGCAGCAATTCGGCCCCTGACTTTCGTCCTGGGCTCGGTTTAGGGAAGTGATGAATTTCGGGGTCCTTACGTGGGAAAAAACATCACTCCACTAATCTGGGGCCCCTGGGGCCTCAGTGGGCCCTGGGGCCCAAAATTAGTGAAGTTATGGTTCTCGGGCCTTGGACCGAACCGTCGCGCCTGGATCCGGCTGGCGCTGGCCACCTCTGGGGCCCGCGGTGGCAGCCAAGGGGCCGCTTATACTTCGCCGCTGCGGAGCCTTGGCCACAATGCAGCGCCTCCCGTTAGGCGACGGGGCCCCGGCTCAACGTGGTCCATGGCGTTGCCGCTCGCCGAGCGCTGTCTCGCGCCGTCGTCTCGCGCTCCGTGGCGCGTCGGCGTCGCCGCATCCTTCGCGCAGAGCGAGTCGCAGTGCCCGGGGGAGAGAGAGAGAGAGGCGGGCGAAGCGAACCACGTCCGAGCGACACGTGCGCAGCGCAATGTGCAGGGCAACTAAGCGCTTTGAAGTTCCACTTCGCGGCGACGAAAGCTCGGCCAAAACGAGGCGCCTCCCGTCAGGCGACGGGGCCCCGGCACAACGTTGTCAACGGCGTTGCGCCCGCGACCAGAAAGGAGTCGTCAAAGGGGCCCGTCAGGCCGCGGGGCCCCAGTTCAACAGTCTCGTCGAGCATGTGTTGCCCAAGTCTCGGGCGGAAGCACCCTGTCGAATTCGGGCCCGATGGTTTTGAAGTCCAGTCGAGATCCTTTCGTTGGGGGTAATCTCACGCGAAAACCACACTTTCGAAATCTCTGCTCAGAAATTCTTTAAAACCCAAAAAAAACAAAAAATATGGCATGCCAAACGGCGTGGCCATTTTGAAACGACGATTTCGCTCCAGACTTGCTAAAACAAGTTTCGAACGAATGGGGAACTTGCGGCAGGTTCGATTTTGGCGCTCTCGCACACGAGTTCCTCCGAATTCGAATTCGAAGCCTTTTTGTCTCGATTTCGAAAGGGCGCTCCCGTCCAGGACTACCTCCGAACTAGATTTCGGACCCTGCCGGGGCTAGATTTCGAAATGGCGCTCCCGCCCAGAACTTCCTGAGAACTGGAATTCCACACCCTTCTGGTTAATTTTTGAAATGGCGCTCCCGCCCGAGACTCCCTGGAAAATAAAGCTCGGCAAGTCTTCACCTCGAGCTCGCATTGGCGCTCTTGCCTAAGCCTTGTCCTGGTGGAAGCACGCGACGGGTCAAAACTTTCACAGCGCCGATGTGGAATTTAAAACCGCTCACGGTTGCCCTGCATCTGGTCGGCGTGGAACGTCGAGCACTCGCTCGCCGAGCGATGTCTCGCGCCGTCGCCGCGCACGTTGTGGCGCGCCGGCGTCGTTGCATCCTCCATGCAGATCGACTCGCAGTGCTCGAGGAGTGCAAGGCGGGCGAACCGCTTCCGAATGACATGTGCGCAGCGCAACGTGCAGGGCAACCATAAGCGCGTCGAACTTCCACTGAGGAGTTTCGAACCGCTTATGGTTGCCCTGCATCTGGTCGGTCTGGGAAGTGGCGCACTCGCTCCCCAAGCGATGTATCGCCGTCGTCGCCATGGGGCGCGTCGGCGTCGCCGCATCGTTCGCGCAGATCGATTCGCAGTGCCCGAGGAATAACAGGCGGGCGAACCACTTCCGAATGACGTGTGCGCAGCGCAATTCGCAGGGCAAGCATGAGCGGTTCGCCCTGCCTCTGGTCGGCCTGGGAAGTGGCGCGCTCGCTCGCCGAGCGATGTATCGCCGTCGTCGTCAAGCACTTTGCGGCGCGTCGGCGTCGGCGCCTCGTTCACACACATCGATTCGCAGTGCCCGAGGAATAAAAGGCGGGCGAACCACTTCCGAATGACGTGTGCGCAGCGCTACGTGCAGGGCAACCATGAGCGGTTCGCCCTGCCTCTGGTCGGCCTGGGAAGTGGCGCGCTCGCTCGCCGAGCGATGTCTCGCGCCGACGTCGCGCACTTTGTGGCGCGCCGGCGTCGTCGCATCGTTCACGCAGAGCGAGTCGCAGTGCGCGGGGAGCGAGAGGCGGGCGACCCACGTCCGAGTGACACGTGCGCAGCGAAGTGCGCAGGGCAAACATAAGCGCTTTGAAGTTCCACTTCGCGGCGACGCAAGTACGGCCAGAGCGAACCGCCTCCCCTTAGGCGACGGGGCCCCGGTACAACGTTGTCAACGGCGCTGCGCCCGCGGCAAGAGAGGCAACGCCGAAGGGGCCCGTTAGGCCGTGGGCCCCCAGTAAAATGTGCTCTTCGAGCATGTGTTGCTCACGTCTCGGGCAGAAGCGCCCTGTCGAATTCGAGCCCGATGGTTTCGAAGTCCAGTCGAGATGGGTGTTCGGAGGAGGTCTCACGCGAAATTCACCATTTCGAAACCTCTTCTCAGAAATTTGGAATCTTAAATGCCGAACTGCGTGGTCAACTCGGAACGACGGTCTCGCTTGAGACTTCTTGAACAAAACAGTTTCGAACGATTTCGAAACGTTCGGGTTCGATTTCGAAATTGCGCTCCCGCACTCGACTTTCTGCAAATTCGAATTCGAAACCTTTCTGGATCGATTTCGAAATGGCGCTCCTGTCCAGGACGATGTACCTCCGAAACAAAAAAATCGGAGCCGTTCGGGTTCGATTTCGAAATGGCGCTCCCGCCCACCAAGACTTTCTGAACACTTGAATTCCACATCCTTCTGGCTCGATTTCGGAACCGCGCTCCCTCCCAGGACTTCCTCGAAAATAGAGGTTGGCACTTCTTCAGCTCGAATTCGCAATGGCGCTCCCGCCTAAGACTTGTCTTGGTGGAAGGACAAAACGGGTCAAAACTTTGGCAGCGCCGATGTAGGGCACCTTCAGGGACACTTTCCAAGTACTCCTCGATCCCCCCTCGTTCACTTCCCCCTGCTGTCGTCCGCTCCACACTCGTGGCCTTAGGTCGGACGTGTCCTCCTACAGGGCGATTTTGGACGAAAAATAAAAAATGACGACAACTGCTTCAACAGTTCAACAACAAATAATAGAAACATCGTCCCCAGACAATGCTTGGATGAATATTCCTCCCGTAGAGGGACACGCGCGACTTAATCGTGGCCGTGGGCACCTGCTCCTGCACTCCTTCCGCTGCAGCCAATTCGCTGCTACACTGCACCAGGCGGCCCGCTCGCCTGCACGAGGTCAATGGGCAGGTCCTCCAGCTCCTGCGGGGGGAGGGAGACGGGCTTTTTTCTGGTGGATGCAAGGACGGCGTCCGTGCAGCTACAAATTTGCATGCCGAGCCTGCAGTGACAAGCTGAGCGCATCTGGAAAAAAAATGTCTGCGCGGGGGTACCCTTAGGACGGGCATGTCCTCCGATGGGCGGATTTTGTTTGGGAAATGGGAAATACGACAGGCAGATTCAAAACAAAACCCAAGCATTGTCAACAAAAAATCGACCCCAGAATATTGGTTTCACTATTTCTGAATACTCCTCCTGTAGAGGGGCAGGCCCGACTTAAGTTTAGGTCGGGCATGTCCCCCTGCAGGGGGATTTGGACGAGAAATCTAGCAACATAGTCCAACAATGCAAAAAAAAAAAACATCAACAAAAAACCGTCCCCAGTGCATGTTTGGACTATGTTTGAGCATTCCTCCTGTAGAGGAACTGGCCCGACTTAAACTTGAGGGTGCCCAGAAATACGCAAAACATGCTCCAGAAATTCTCAGAAAAAAGCACCCCAGCACTGTCAGCAAAACATCGTCCCCAGGGTATTGGTTTCACGACCTCTGATCTGGATACTCCTCCTGTGGAGGGGCAGGCCCTTAGTGGGCCCTTGAAACGGCAGGGCCGTTTTTTCACCGTTTCCGAAAAAGTGCCTCTTGAAAATGGAAACGGCAAAAAAACGGCGATAGGAAACGGCAACAAAAACGGCTCCAGGATTGGAACAGGAGCGGGAACCCGTAAAAGAACGGCGACGGAACCGGTAACAAAAACGGCGTCGGAACCGGCAACAAAAACGGCAAAACGGAATCGGTAAAAAACGGCCCTGTCGCTTCCAGGGCCCACTAAGGGCAGGCCCGACTTCAACTCAAGGGTCCCCCCCCCGCTTCCTTCATCGACCTCCTCCGATTTGGAGTCCCGAAACGGTGCGGAGACGGACCGTGCGGTGACTTCGCAATCCCCCAAGACCTCACCGTACGGTCCGTCACCGCACCGTTTTGGGACCCTGGAGGCCCACGTCGCCCGAGACGTCCTCGGAGAGGGTACCGAGTCCCAAAACCGTGCGGTGACCCCGAATCCCCGCCGACTCACCACACGGCGTGGTCACCACACCGTTTGGGGGCCCCTGATCCGAGATGGCCCACGGAGGGCCCACCGGGGGGCGCCCAGCGCCACCGGGGGGGGGGGGAGGCGCGCAGCACCCCTGACGGGGAGGCCCGCGGGAGGGCCCCCCCCCCCCATAGGAGGCCCCCGCGGGGAAGGGGCCGGAGACGCTCCAAGAGAGGCCCCCCCGAGCGAGGAGCAGCGACAGGGTCAAGTCGGGCCTGTCCATCTGCAGGAGGAAGATTCAAAAATGGACCCCAAAACAAATGGCACGGGGGGGCTATGCAAAATATTTGTTGGCCACTGTTGAATGTGTTTCTACTCTTTTGAATTGCTCCTGGAAAAAATCGGCTTGTAGGGGGACAGGCCCCACCTAACGATAGGGGGGCGGGCATACGGGGGGATGCACTGACCTGGAATCGGCGATACATCGTCGATAGATCGGCGGTAGGCTCCCGATAGCGACTCCGCACCGTCCTGGGCGGGTTGGAGCTATCGGGCCATATCGGCGATCAATGGGCGATCGGGGGTCGATGCATCCCCCCCTGTGCCTATCCCCCCCTTCTCGTTGCCCCCGACCGAAGCATCACGGACGCTCCAAAAGGCGCCAAAGGACCACCAAGAACGTACAGTGGAGACCAGTCCACAAGAGACCTTCCACAAGAAACCCCTTCCTGAGACTCCAGGGCGTCCACTGAATTCCTGGTGTGGGAACGTGACGCCTTCCATGGCAAAACCATCGAAGCCCAAGAAACCCAGGGCGCCCTGGAGACAAGCAGGTGTTTCTTGGCATGGGCCCCAAATGTACGCAGGCAGGGCCCAACAAAGCCCCAAGAAAACCCCCACACAGAGCCAAAATGGCGCGAGGCCGACCTGTTCGCCCGGGCATCGCTGCTGGATGGGATGATGTTTTTTTTTTGTTTGTGGAACCCGTTCGGGAAAGCATTGGCAGCATTGTGGGACCCCGCATCGCGGCCTCCCCCGATGGCATAAACGTGGCAGGCCGACAGATCTCGAATCATGCAACAAATGTCGCCGCCATCCCCGCACCCCCGACAAAGACATTCAAGGTGTCTATTGCACTGTATGTATGCTTTTGCACCGCCTACATGAAGCCAAGATATCAAGGAATCGATTAGGGATGGGCTGGTGGGGATACTTTTTAGTCAGCGGCCGCGGGCAAGCGCGCCGGCGGCGTGTCAGGCCAAAGCGGGCTACGCAGAGACTAATTAGGCAAAGGAAACGCGGGAGAAACAAACAAAGCGACGCGCGAGGCGACAACTAAGCGCGGCCGAGGCCTCAGATGGGGGGCTGTCGGGACTGAAACTGAGGGGGAACTGCCAGCGCGCACAGCTGTAAGTCAGTCGGAGGCGCCACACGTCGGAAAGTCAACGACGGCCAGGGACAACTCCGAGAGAGAAAACGTGAGACCGTACCTCAGACGACTGCGTGGGCACCAAGGTGGCCGTGGCCCACGAAACGTCGGTCGAGGTAGGAAAGAGACATGCAAAGGCGAGGCCCTGGACGGCGCGAAGCGCGAAAACCAGGGTGGCCCAAAGGACCGTCGACCAAAGAAATGTTGGCAGAGGCGGGAGCGCTGGCAGGCTGCAACTCCCAGGGCGGCGGAAGCCGAGGGACCCCTGGCAGCAGCACGCACGAGTGCGGGGAAGCGGCATAGCCGCGACGCAAGCCAAAATGGCGCGGGTCACCACGTACCTGTGCGAGAAAGGGTGTCAGGTTGACCCAGGCTGGCGGGGATATCTTTTTCGGTCGCGTCCACCAGCGAAGGCGCTAGCGGGCACAGGCCGGCCGGCCCACTCACAAAGCAGCCGCGAAGCTGAAAGGGGGAGCTGACGGCGGACGGGATCCTGAGAGCTCGAGCACGTGCACAGGACAAAGTGTCACGGAATTCGGTGCCTGCCATGGCACGACCACACACTAGAGACGTGAACCAGGATGGTCAAGTCCGTCGTGCTGAGTGGGGGCAAGTGGGAGGCCATTGGAGTGAGTCGCCAGTGGGGCGCCGGGCTCCAAACGCCCTGACGACTTGAGCTAGCCAGACAGGCTCAGCTGTTACGAACCGTGGTGAAACGCAACTGGGGAAAGCTGATGGTGAGCCTGGAATGCTGTACCTGCTGCGGAAGGCTGAACCACTCCGTAACGATGCCAACACCTGTCAGACCACCCCACAGCGCAAGGGGAAACCGAGCGACTGTGAGCCACGCAATGCGTGCCGGCACGGCGTCAGGCCTCTGAGTGGGGGGGGGAACCAGCTAGCGTGGTGAGACTGGTGGGGATAAGCAAAGCGTCAAGAATGTGCACACCGAGCCCCGCACAGTGACAAGCTGAGAGCCTCTGAGAACATGTCTGCACGGGGGTACACGCAGCACTCGCCCAGCAGGGGCGGGACGAGGACGAGGACGAGGGCGAGGACGGAGAGGAAGAGCAGCATGAGGACGAAGACGAGAGGCAGAGGAGCAGGACGATGATGAGGATGAGGACGAGGACGAGGAGCAGAGGGAGAGGAGGAAGAGGAGGAAGAGGACGAGAGGAGCAGGACGAGGACGAGGACGTGCAGGAGGGAGGAAGAGGAGGAAGAGGACGAGAGGAAGAGGAGCAAGCCGAGGGCGAAGACGAGCACGAGCACGACGAGGCCAGGGCAGGGGCGGCATCGCACAGGGACACATCGGGGACCTCTGAGGCCCGGTGGTGCCGGAGGATGTCTCGGGCGCCTCGGCCCTCTGAGAGCGTTCTGGACCACGATGAGATCGAAGCAAAAGCGGCATCGACATAAAGTTTCGGCGCTCCGCGCGGATTTCCTGGATCCGCGCCGGACACCCCTCCCTGGCGCGCGGAGCGCGTCAGGGGCGGCGCCAGAGGCGCCGCCAAGGGGTTCCAGCGCAGATCCAAGAAATCCGCACGAAGCGCAACAAGTGTATGTTTATGGCGATGCTCTTCTTTCGATGGGAGTTCGGGAGCGCTCTGGAACGATTGATCCTTGTTCTAGCCCCATATCGACCGAGGGGGTGAGGGCCCAGACGGACCACGATCACCACCGCCAGAAGCATCACCACCACCACCACCACCCCAGCCTGAGCACGGAGTGAGTCCCAACCCCCCCTCCCTGACCTCCTGACCCCTCTCGAAGGTGGGGTCTCCTCCCCCCTGTCCTGCACTTTCCTGCTCCTTGCCAACTATGCCACCTTTGCACACCCAACAACGTATAGAGAGACCAGACTAAGCCACTCTCTGAAGCACCCCGTCAAGCGAAGCCGTGTAGTAAATACACCCACGGATGGAATCGAACAGGACAGGGTAGCTCAGCCAACGCCCAGGGCCGTGTGGTAAACGCCAACTGTGGGGGTCAGAGCGGCTTTCCTCCCTTGAACGCCCCCTCTACACAGACACGCAGACGCACACACGAGGGGATGGGTAGAGGAAAGACGAAGCGCAAGGTACCGCACAGATGAGGCGAGCAAGGAGCCGAGCAACGAACAGAGCGGCAGTCGACTTGAGACTCACAGCCAGGCTGAGCACACAAGCGACAACGCAAGACACATGAAAAAAAACGAACGCACACCCACACACACACACACACACGGCACTGCAGAGGTTATGCGCCATCGCACGATGCCGGGGCGAGACCACGTGATTGGCCCCAATGCTTCGTTTCGTTGCTGTGAGACCTGCTCCTTGCGAGGCACTCGGCAAGCCCGTCGCGTCAGCTTGTCATGCCCCGAAGTTTAGCCCCGAGCCCCGAGTTCCAAGTTGGCCTGTCGATTTATCTACAAGGTCCCCCTTCGTTGTTTTGGTAGCACTGCGTTTTCTAACTCTTTCTCCGAGCCCCAAGTAACACGTGATAAACTGTGTGCACACATTTGGGGAGGGGAGGGGGGGGCGGGCGCGACCCGCATCCGACCCCCCCATCCGCCCCCGCCCCCCCGGCAACCCCGCACCATGTCGGATGTGCACGGCTACGCGACCAGATCGCCACACCCGCTTGTGTGGCGTCGCGGCCACGCGCGCGGAGAGTCGCGGCGCAGAAGGAGTCGACGAGGCGCGCGCACCCGCCGGGCCCACGCGCCGGGGAGACGCTGGATCCACCCACAGGGGATCGACAGCGCCACCCACGGGGGGGGCGGAGGGGAGGCAGTCGCGAGGGACAGGCGGGGGCGAGGGAGGAGAGACCACCAGAGGCAGAAGGAAGGGGAAGACGAGCGCGCGCGACAGCACCAAAACCGCCGGGCGCGGCCCAGCGCGACGGCGCCAAAAGACCGCCCGGCGAGGCCCGGAGGGAGGCGGCAACGACGCCTCGGCACACGCGCACGCCAGCGGCACGGCAGGGCATCGCTTTCTCTCTAAGGGGCGCGCCGCCGGCGCATCGCGGGCGGGGCCGCCTCGCTTTGCGCCCCCGCGCCGCGCGGCAGCGCGCAGCGGCCAAGCGCCTCGCGCTCTCGCGCAACCGCCTGGTCGCCCCGGAGAGAGGCAACCGCCTGGCCGCCCCGGCCCAGGGCTCGAGGTGCAGAGCGCGGCCGTCTCCGCCCCTTGGCGGGGGAGCTCCAGGGGGGCAGGCGCCTCCAGAGGCCTCTGGCCAGAAGGGTCTCCCCGGAGGCCTCCGGCAGTCTCTGGGGGTCCGCAGGGGCCCCCGTATGCCAAGAGACCTCGGCTCTCGACGGGCCGGCCTGGCAACACACGCGCACGAGGCTTTGCTGCGCACGCCCCGCGGCGGCAGCGGCGGACACAGGCCACGCTGTGCGCAACGGCGTGCCCACGCAGACTTGGCACGAGGGAAGCGGGTCCTGGCTGAGACGCTTCTCTGGGCCCTGGAGCTTTCCGCGTGGGACTAGCTGTTCCTCCTGAATCTTGTTTGGCGGTCCCAGGGCCAGGGAAGGACCCCGCAGGTCCGACATCTGAAGCTGTTGCTTGTAATGCGGGCATCAAAGCCACGACAAGAAAAGCCGACCAGACGCACAACAAATCATGCCTCAAAAACAAACAACAGATAACACCACGAAAGAACAACAACAATCTCAAGGACACTTTTCCGCTGGAACACCTTCCCTTAACGGCGGCCCTCCTCCCCTCCTCATTCTCCCCTTCCTCCTCCTCCTCCTCTTCCTCCTCATCTTCCTCCTCCTCCTCCTCCTCATCCTCCTCCTCCTCCTCCTCCTCCTCCTCCCCCTCCCCCTCCCCCCTCCTCCCTCTCCCCTCCCTCCCTCCCTCCCTCCCTCCCTCCTCCTCCTCCTCCTCCTCCCCTCTCCTCCTCCTCCCCTCCTCCTCCTCCTCCTTCCTCCTCCTCCTCCTCCTCCGCCTCCTCGTCCTCCGCCCGTCCTCCTCCTCCTCCTCCTCCTCCTCCTCCTCCTCCTCCTCCTCCTCCTCCTCCTCCTCCTCCCCCTCCCCATCACAAGTCGGCACCCGCGCAACTTCGACGCGGGGCCAGCCGCAGCGACGAGGAGCCTCCCGCTGTACAGCAGCGAGCGGGGGGGCAGAGGGACCACCCGCACAGCTTAATCGAGCCGCTCAGATCATGGTAATGATAGGATCAAGGATGCGCGACAAGGATGCAAGGGCCTGAGAGGGCCATGGTAACGTTTTTAGAACGAGGGTGACCACCGAAAGTCGCGAAGGTTGGGCCGAAGGGGCAAGGATGCAAGGGTAGCCCTGGGAAGTTGCTCATCTGATCGAACCACTCGGGTCACGGTAATGATAGGATCTGGGATTTAGAAAAAGGGCTCCGGATTCAGAATATCCGTTTAGGGATTTAGTAAACCGATTCTTGCGTTCACTAGATGATGTGCTTCCTTGGTTCGATTCGGCGGCGCAATTTTATACATCAGTTCCTCGCTTTAGTTAATCATCGTGTTTCATTCAATAAGTTGTTTGAAGAACGCGCGCTCGTATGTTAGCCGGTGACAGCTAGCACCCCAAACAGGCAAAGCCCTGAAGTGAACACGCTCGAGGCAGGAACCGAACAGGATACAGTCGACCCGTATCAGAAGGACGCGCGATAAGGATGCAAGGGTCTTGGAAGGCCGCTTCGAAGCTTTCGAACGGGGCGCGGCCAACGAACGTGGCCAAGGCTGGACCGAGGAGGGGAGGATGCAAGGGTACCCTTGGGAATACTTTGCGGGTTGACTGCAGCACCGTTCAACAAACCCCATTTACGCCTCACTCGAGAGGACGAGACAGCGCCC
Source organism: Prorocentrum cordatum (assembly GCA_963575745.1). Lineage (NCBI taxonomy): Eukaryota > Dinophyceae > Prorocentrales > Prorocentraceae > Prorocentrum > Prorocentrum cordatum. The sequence continues at coordinate 54,371 of CAUYUJ010003097.1, read as the reverse complement.
ACCAGCCCACAACCTCGAGCCACGATCGTCGAGCAGACGCCCGGCGCCTCCTCCTCCCGCGGCGATGCGACACTACGGTCGCGAGAAGCAATAGCGGGACGCGCACGGGCAATGGCGGACAGGAGAACCTCCTTCAAGAACGCGAGACCCTCCGCCGGGGTCCGAAACACCCCTAAACCAGAAGATCACTCGAGGGTGCCCTCCCCCCAAGACGCACCAGGACATCCCACCGAAGCACGAAGCACATCAGGGCACCCTGCCCGAGCCGACCTCGATCTGATGTGCACCTCGGCCCAACCGCCGCGGCACGCGCACAAGCGAGCTGCGCCCGGCGTGGCGGCCGCCAGGCCAAGCCGCTGGAGAGCGCGGCGCCGCACGAGGAGGCGGCCGTGCCCCGAGCGCGCGAGGAGCGCGCCGCGCCGAGGCGCCCGCGCCTGTGGCCGCCAGCGGGGGGCGAGGCGCCCCGCCCGCGGCGGCCGGGCGAGGCCGAAACTGTGAAGGGGCAAGAGGGCACTCCGGGCTTCTCGGTAAGCGGGGGGGGGGGCCCACCCCCCGACGGGGGTCCGCCTCGCCTCGTCGTCGCTCCGCGACGGGGGGCGGAGCGCCCTCGGCGCGCGGCGGCGGCCCGCGACGGGGGTCGACGTGGGGCTGTCGGCGGGGGTGGCGCCCCCCCCGACGCCGACTCGGAAACTCGGAGTACCGACAGGAACCGGCCTCGAACGCATCCCTGTCCCTGCCCTCGGCGACGAGGGAGGGGGAGAAGCGAGGAGGAGAAGGCCCTGCTGATCAGAGGGCGGCGGGACCTCTCAGAAGCCATCGCGCCCCTTCTGACAGCTTGGCTGCGCCTTCGGGGGAGGCCAAGGCAACTTCTTGGGAGGCTGGGGGCCGTCGGCCGCGGCCCTCGGCGGGCGAGCGGACGGCCCGCGCCGAGGCTCGGGCGAGCGGCCGGCGGGCGGCCCGCCTGTCTGTCCGCCCTGACGAGGCTGGCGCGCATCGGCCGCGCCTCGGGCGCGGGGCTGCGGGGCACCAAGGGCCTCGTCGCCGCCGCCGCCGTGGTCCTCCTCCTCCTCGTCCTGCTGCTGCTCCTCCTCCTCCTC
>CAUYUJ010003097.1:12500-53174 GCA_963575745.1 Prorocentrum cordatum | reverse complement strand
CTACTACTACTACTACTAACTACTACTACTACTACTACTACTACTACCAACTACTACTACTACTACTACTACTACTACTACTACTACTACTACTACTACTACTACTACTACTACTACTACTACTACTACTACTACTACTACTACTACTACTACTACTACTACTACTACTACTACTACTACTACTACTACTACTACTACTACTACTACTACTACTTACTACTACTACTACTACTACTACTACTACTACTACTACTACTACTACTACTACTACTACTACTACTACTACTACTACTACTACTACTACTCATCCTTTCATTTCCTTATAAAGAACTCCTCCCTGTCGCACCCCAAGTCCAGTCGGAAGGGCGGGCCGGGCGTGTCGCCTCAGATTCCCGCACCATCTATGACCCTGAAGCGTACGATGTGCAACAGCCTTTCGGAGGGAGGGCGGATCGTTTTCAAATTGTGGCTCCCGCCCTAGCGCCGCAAACATCCGTCTTGAACTCTGCAAGAGCTTCACGGACGGAGGGCGCGTGATTTTAATTGGGGCCCATGGGCACGCCAGGACGCTTCGCCACTGCTTGACTTACTGCTGGCCTCGGCTGCGCTGCTGCTGCTGCTGCTGCGGCGCCCGCCGCAGACACCTCGGGCCGCGTGCTCGGCGGGCCCACGGCTGCGACGGCCATCGCGCGTGGGCGGCGTGGGGCGGCGCTACCGCTGCGGCGCCGACTGGCCCCGCCGGACGACGCGAGGGGCCAACCAAGCCTGGCTTCCCAGGCACCAGGATGCCTGTGTCGCCGCGCCGTGTCTCCCGAACGCGCCCACGTGGACGACGCCGACACCGCGGCAGACCCACGGCACAACCCTGCGCCCCGCGCCCCAAGTAGGCGAAGCGGGCAGCGCGGCGAGCCTCACGGCGGCGGTTGCCCCGGTGGCCGAAGCGTCCTCCCCAAGACGGAAGGCCGCGCGTCGTCACCAATGGCGCGGCGACGTATACCAATCTCCCAGATGACTCGTAGGCCCCCTGGATGGGGCCCGAGTAGATGGGGCCCGAGGATCGAAACGCATCGCCAATGCTTCGCCGATGCGTGGGCGGTGCATCTGCGATGCAGCGGCGACGTCGGCGGTGCACCTGGGCGCCATCGGCGCGAAGAAACTCGGGCTCCAGATCGAGCCGCATCGGCGATGCATCGGCAATGTGACCCGTCTCCCCGACACCATCTACCCAGCCCAGCTGGGAGACCCAGATGAATTGCTGGCCTAAAAAGCGGCATGAACATACACTTTTGAAGGTCCGCGCGGATTTCCTGGGTCTGCGCTGGACCCGATGGTCTTCGACGGTCTCGAACGCAAACGCCCTCGCGTGCCCCTCGACCTGGCGCAAGAAGCGCGAGGCGGGAAATTATCCACACGCACCGCCTGGGAACCGATATCCTGGTGCCATAGCGGGCGGTCGATATGGGTACATGTGGGCCCCCAGGGGCCCGAAGCTATCCACATCCACCGCCTGCCGAGGTCCCCGAGCATTGATCCTCCAGGCGGTGGTCATGTACAACATTTCTGCCTCGGAAGAAGCACAGGGGTGCCCCGCCCGGGGGCAGCACGCTGCGCGGGTGGCCTCTCGCTCGCGGCCTCGGGGCGCACCGCCGGGGATGCGCCCCCGGGGGAGCCACAGCTCGGGCGCGGCTCCGCGAGGACTGGGGGCCGAGGCTCGAGACTGGGAATCGAACGCTTGCACAGATCCACCACCGTTTCCCCCACCCTCCCTCTCCTCCTCCTCCTCCTCCTCCTCCTCCTCCTCCTCCTCCTCCTCCTCCTCCTCCTCCTCCGCCTCCTCCGCCTCTTCCTCCTCCTCCTCCTCCTCCTCCTCCTCCTCCTCCTCCTCCTCCTCCTCCTCCTCCTGGGGGCACCAAGAGGTGCCGATACCGCGGATCACCAGACCTCTCCTGGGGCGCGTTCTGACCAGGACTTCGAAGCGGCTCCAGAGGTGGCGACGACGGAGGCCCCGGAAGCCCGAAGAGGGGGAACCGAGGGGAGGGCGGAGGTGTGGGTACCTATTCCGCCTCTGACCTCCGATTGAAGTGCACCCTTCCTCGGACGAGGGGAGGGGGAGGAACGAGGTGGATCTGTATCGCCGACATCCGCCGAAGTCGAGCCGGGTGCACCGCCCCCACAGGGGCCCGCGGAGGCCCCGGGCGCAGGCCGCGCGGGGGAAACAAAAAAAAGCCGCGCGCCGCGGGGCTGCGGCCGCGAGGCGTCACCCCGAGAGCCGACGCTGGGAGCACAGGTGCAGCCTCGCGGAAGATCACAGCCAGGACCCAGAAGACTTCGGTCGGGCAGGTCCCCTGACAGTGGGACTCTGGACGAGGAATGAAGCAATACCCCCCAAACAGGCCCCAGCAAAGACCACACGTGCCAAAAAACATCGGCCCCAGGCTATCCTTTGACTGTTTGGGGCTGTTCCTCCTGTACAGGGACAGGCCCGACTTAACTATAGACCCCATCTTTCTGCGGCATTTGTCGAGCGGGCTCGATCTGTGACGGTCCCAGGGCCCGCAAAATGGGCGAAAACACCTGGTGTGAGAAAACTGCAACGCCCGGTCTCTGGGTCGTTGCCGCCGCCGCCGTCGTCGTCGAAGCAGTCGGCGTTGTCATCGTTGTGGTTGTCGTCGTCGTCGTCGTTGTCGTCGTCGTCGTCGACGCCGTCTTCGCCGCCGCCACCGCCGTCGTCGTCGTCGACAACGTCGTCGTCGTCGTCGTCGTCTTTGTCGTCGTCTTTGTCGTCGTCATCGTCGTCGACCCCGCCGCCGCCGCCCTCGTCGTCGACGCCGTCGACGTCGTCGCCCGCGTCGCCTTCGTCAGGATCCCAGGGCGGCTCAGCGAGGCATGGGACGCATAGGGAAATACTTGTACTAGGTCCCCCTGCGGGAAACGCACGTCCAACCCGAACAAATAGCACAAAATCTTGTAGAGGATCGTTTCCCGAGCGGTATTGCAAGAAAGCAACCGCCACGAAGCTTATACCATACAATGTTCGAGCATGCGCGTTGCCCTTGCGTGGCCGACGCACATCTAGATAAGCATCTTTGGGTGGTGCCGCATGCAAGCCGCTCGAAGAGCTCCGCGCACCGCGGCCGCCACCAGCCCAGCGCGCGCCGTCGTCGTCGTCGTCGTCGTCGCCGTCGTCGTCGTGTTCGTCGTCGTCTTCGTCGTCGTCGTCGTCGCCATCGCCACCGCCGTCGCCGCCGACGCAGCCGCCGCCGTCGCTGCCACCGTCGTCGAAGCCGTCGTCGTCGTCATCGTTGTGGTTGTCGTCGTCGTCGCTGTCGTCGTCGCCGTCGACGCCGTCTTCGCCGCCGCCGCCACCGCCGTCGTCGTCGACAACGTCGTCGACAGCGTCGTCGTCGTCGTCTTTGTCGTCGTCGTCGTCTTTGTCGTCGCCGCCGCCGCCGCCGCCGCCGTCCTCGGCAGCTCCGCGGGGCACGCCGCTCGGCGAGAGCCGGGCGGCGCGGGCGCGCGCTGTTTCGCGCCCTGAGGCGGCCCCAGCCGCCGAGCGCGAGGCGGCGCGCGGCGGCGCGGGCGGTGCCGGGGCCGCAGCCGCCGAGCTGCTCCTGCCGGTCCGGGGCGCGGCCACGCTCGCGTCGCGAATCGTCGGCCTCCACGAGGCCCCCACGAGGCCCCCAAGAGGCCCCGAGAGGAAGCCTCGGGAGGCCCCGAAGAGGCTCCCAGGAGGCCCCCTGGGAGGCTCCCCGAGAGGCCCCTTGGACTGCCCCCCAGAGGCCCCCGAGAGCGCTTCGAGGGGACCCTACGAAGCATACCCACGTCAGCGTCGTCGTCGTTGTCGCCGCCGCCGCCGTTGTCGTCGTTCCCCTTCAGGGTCGGCAGCACCGGCCGTAAGGCCTTCGCAATCGTCGGCGGCGAGCGAGGAGGGGAGTGAGAAGGAGAAGGCCTTCTCGGAAGGTGGCGCGACTTCTCAGAATCCCTCTGGCCTGCTGAGAAGTTTTCTGCGTCTTCGGGAAAGGCTTACATAGAGACTTCTGAGAAGGCCCGCCCCATCTCGCTTCCCCCCAGGCTCGCCGCCGAAATCGAGGATCGAGGATCGAGAATCGAGGATCGAAGATCGAGGATCGATGCCTTGGGGGCGTGTGCTAGGCATCTGGGACAGCCCTCGCGGTCACAGCTGGGTGCGCCTCGAGATTCTTGCCAGAACGCAGCCCAGAAGAGCTGGGAGGGGGCCCTTGACGTCGTCGTCGTCGTCGTCGTCGTCATCTTCGTCGTCGTCGTCGTCCCCTGACCCCAGACGCATGAGGACATACTAGTGCGATGTGCCTTTGTTGAAGACACACGTCCGACCCGAACACCTGGAAGAATTTCTTGCACAGTGGTAGACCGCTCCCCGAGACTGTGGCCAGAACACGCCCGCCACGAAGATTGTGCGACAAGACTGCCGAGCATGCGGTTCGCCCTTGCGTGGCCGACGCGCAAATAGCACAAGTATGCTCGGGCGGCGCCGGTCAAAAATCAACACGGAGATGTTTTCGTTGCGTTCGGCCTCTGAGGGCCCTTGCCGGTCCCCAGGACCTGTCCTGGGGGAAGTCGGTCCTGGGGAGAGGGCCGGGAATTCCGGGGAGCGCGCATTGGAACACACCCGATGTTTCGCATGTCGGAGGAAGGGGGGGCGAGGGGTCAGGGGCAACACGGGGACTGGCACAGGGGGGAGACATCGAGCTCGGATCGGCGGTGCATCGCCGATAGATCGGCGATAGGCCCCCGACGAAGAATCCGCAAGGTCCTGGGCTGGGTGGGCCTGGTTATCAGGCACCAGTCGGCGATGATTGGCCGATTGGGGGTCCATGCAATCCCCCCTGAGACCATCCCCTCGTAAGGTTGCCCATGATCTAGGGTCGAAGGAAGGGGGCCCAAGGGCCCTCAGAACCTGCCGTCGCATCTGTTCCACACTGGGCGACTGCACCTCGGCTCGAGCCGCCAGACCATCACATTCGCCGAGCGCGTTCCACTACTCGCCAAGTGCCTACTCGCAAACGTCCGCAAGACATGTGTCTGCTTCGAGGGAATTCATCGTGGATCCCAAGCGGGGGATCCAGGCCACTTGCGAGCAGTTACTTTTTGCGAGTAGTGGAACGCGCTCGTCGGCACATGTCGAGCCGGCCCGCAAAAATTCGGGAGCGGCCAAGAGGGGGGTGTCCAAGAGGGGGGGGGTGCAAATCATGACCGGCGCACGTGCGCGGCACAGCGGGGGGGCCAGGGACGCAATGCGGCAAGAAGAGGCGCCATGAAACCCGGGGAAATGTCGTGCCCCCCCGCCATGATATCCACCGCCCCCTAGTCATCACCCCCCTCTCTGCCGCCCCCGAAACATGCCAGAGATGCGGCCTCCTGCCTCAGATGGACCACGGGAGGGGCCCTTCGGGCCGTCTCCGGTCTCTGACGGGGGGGGGGCCCTCGCCAGGCCCAGGGCGACGGTCAAAGACGACTGCCTCGGGAGGAAGAGCGGGTATACACTTGTAGGTCGGGCATGCCTTCCTGCAGGCGGGTGTTGGACGAAGAATGAAAATAGTCAGAGGAAAGTCAGAAGTAGCCAAAACAAAAGATAGTCAAAAAGTCGTCCTCATACGATGTTTTCACTATGCTTGAACACTCCAACTGTGGAGGGACAGGCCCGACTTACGTATAAACCAGTGACGGGGTCGAGACCTCGAAGGCCTACGTCGTGGAGAAACAAGACGACGGGGGTCTGGGTCCGAGGCTCGGCCATGCACGTCACCGCCTCTCTCATCAGATTTGAGGGGAATCGTCCAGGGTCAGAACTCTCCTGGGTACATTCCTTCACGAACGCCCCCACCGTACACTTCCCTCAGGCCCCTGGCGTCAACCGTCTCCCCGAGACGGGTGTTGAACCCTGTGCCACTTCCTGACGGCCCCATGGCCAAAACCCTCCTGTCACTCTTCCCAGACAGGCGACGTCCTGATTCTTTCAGGACGGCGTCCCTGGAAGTCCCGACCCCTTCCCCGGGACCGATTCTTCGTGCTGCGTCGTTTTTGGACGCTCCCGGGACTGGGCGAAGACCCCAAGGGCCGAACAAAATAGTGAAACACTTGCCGTCCCGATATTTGAACGGCGCGACCATGTCTGGGTCTTCAGGACGCGCGGATGTATTTTGTTTAGCAGGGACCGACCGTCTCGGCCTTCCTATAGTCCTACCCCGAAATGTTCTATATAGCTCGGGCCTCCGGCAGCCCTTCGGGGCCCTCTGGGCGCCTCCAGTGGGCGCGCCCTGGCGGGCCGCAGCTGCCGGAAGGCATCCCAGGAGGCCGGAGCCGCCACGAGCACTGCGAGGTCGCGCGACAACCTGGAGCCTAAAATCTCGAGGCCCCCCCTGGAGCTCCTTTGTCTTATCATTCGCGACAACGCCCCTGACTCGCCCCGCCCCCCCCCCGTCCCCCGCCCTGGGCACGTCACGAGTCGCGCCGGCGGCGTCTGGGACACAGGACACAGCTAAATACAGCCGAAAGTGCGATCAAGACAACTGATATGGGCCAGCTTCCCGGAGTTCTCAAACAACAAACCTGGGCCAACTTCTGTTGTTCACGCCTGAAGGGCGAGTGTGCTCGAGAAACTGGTTACGAAAAGCTTGCCCAGCTGCTAGGGGAAACATTTCTTCATCATGTGCTCGGCTGTGAACACAAATCCCAGGATTCCCCATATCTTCCATTTGTTTTGGATGTTCGCCTCCCCCTCCCCTTCCATTATCCTTCATATCTAAGACTACACGTAGGAGTGACCCTAGGCTAGAGTGACCTTTGGTGCGCGGCTTCACAGGCGCCCGTGGGGGCCCAACGCAATCGCTCAAGCCGGCGCTGCCGCGCCGCATCAACGATCGGCGGGGCGCCAGTCGAAAGCTGTTTTGTGCCAGCAGGCAACCGCGAAATACCGCCGATTGAATTCGGGCGCCCCGAATGGCATTTCGAAGGCGCTGAAAATCCAGACGCTGCCTGGGGCCACCGCGATGGGGTCTGGCACTGCCGGGCTGCATCGCGATGACGTCTGACCCGGCCCGGCGTTATGGCCAAAACCAGCCCCATCCGAGAGCCTGGAATATGTTTGAATATATTCTGCTAACTTATATTAGTAAACATCCCACTTGGTTCAAAAAACATGTTTCAACAGATTCTAAGATATTCGAAAACATATCCAACGATATGCAATCATTCAAGCCAAACTTTTTGGGATTTGGGCTGGGATTCGGGACTGGTCCTGGGCCGGAAAGCGCGCCGTCTGGTCGACCGGCTCCCCCTCGGGTAACACATGCAACATGTAGGGTGCGAAGCGTATGCGTTGCTGTCGATTGCAAGAGGTGGTCCCGAACCTGGCGCGCTCAGATGCGAGCGTAATCACGCGATGCGGGTGCCGACGCGAGGGCAAGCTCATTCCACAAGAAAAATCACCCGACCCCTTTTGGCCAGCACCACAGGAGACTCCGGCGAAGGGTCACTCTTACGCGCAGTCGTCCTGGGAACCGGCGATTATCATTTGTGACGTCATGCTTTTTCCATGACGTCGAACCCCAAAAGTCTCGACCCATTCCCCGGGACCGGCTTCTCATCCTGAGTCGCTGCCTGACGGTGCCGAGGACCGGTGAGGGTCCCCAGAGGCAGAAACTAGCGAACAACCTGCCGTCGGGTTTTTTGTATGTGTAGCTCGAGGGGGTCCGGGGTCTCCGTGTGTTTTCGGAGGCGGCCAAGAGGGGGGCGTCCAAGAGGGGGGGTGCAGATCATGACCGGCGGCATGTGCGCGGCCCAGCGGGGAGGCCAGGGACGTCATGAAACAAGAAGAGGCGCCATGAAACCTGGGGAGATGTCATGGCCCCCGCCAGGATATCCACCGCCCCCTAGTCCTAGTCGTCACCCCCCTCTTTGCCGCCCCCGAGTTTTGTCCCACCCGAATCCTCCAGGGCCCAGGGCGCTCCGCGGCCGGGCTCCGGGCCCTCGCCGCGGGGCGCCCCCGGCGCGGCGCCGCCGCGCACGCGGCGCAGCCACGACAGCATCGGCCCGTGCACCGCGGCGTGCAGGGAGCGCGCCAGCGCGAGGGGGGGCTCCTGAAGCACGCCACGAGGATAGGTGCACAGGCCCTTCCTCCTGCTCCTCCTCCTCCTCCTCCTCCTCCTCCTCCTCCTCCTCCTCCTCCTCCTCCTCCTCCTCCTCCTCCTCCTCCTGCCGACGAATTTGGCCTGTACCTTCAGGGAGGGTGGCGGTGTATAAGATCGCTGGCTCTCAATCATGATTTATACGCCGCCACCCTCCCGTGAGGCCCAGGAACAATCCGTTGGAGGGTGTCTGTGTGTGTATTTCTGTGGCGGATGAAGAGCGGACCCAGACCCCCTCGGGTCGTGGAAAAATCATGGCGGGGAATATTTCGCCATTTACGGCCTCTGGGGCCCTCACCGGCCCTCGGGACCGTCAAGGAAGGACTCGGGACGAAGAGCTGGTCCAGGGGAATGGGTCCACCCCCGTCACGAAAGAGTATCCTGACGTCCGGGATCGTCAGAACACGGCTTGGGAGGCAGAGCCGGTCCAGGGGAATGGGCCCAGACCGCTACAGGGGGTGCACATCAGGAAAAAATCCTGACGTCCGGGACCGTCCGAGAACGACTCGGGAGGAAGAGCCGGCCCAGGGGAATGGGTCCAGAGGGCCCACGTCATGGAAGGATTCATGACGCCGGGGGTCTGGGTCCGCCTCCTCCTCCTCCTACTCCTCCTTCTCCTCCTCCTCCTCCTCCTCCTCCTCCTCCTGGGGGAGGGGGCCAGGCCCTGCGCGAAGAGGCCGGGGACGGGGGAAGGGGGGGCGCACGAGCGGCGAAGAGCGTGCCCGTGTATCCGCGCCTCCACTGGCCGCCGGCCACCCCCCAGGGCGCGGCCGCACGCGGTGTGCGTTGGGCGCGGGGCACCCGCGCCAAGAGCACCCCGTGTTGACATCCGCGGGGTCGCTAGGGGGCCACATGCGAACCCTACCCCTACCCCCCACGATTTCTGAGGGGGAGGGTGGGGCTCACTTTGCTCGGGAGCTCCCGAACGAAGTGAACCCCACCCTCCCCCTCAGAAATTGTGGGGGGTAGGGGTAGGGTTCGCATCTGGCACCCTAGTCGCGGCCCTCCCCAGGCCCCCTCGAGGTGCAAAAAAAGAATCACGGCGGAAGGTTCTGCGCTATGTTCGGCTTCCGGTGGCCCTCCCCAGCCCTCGGGACCGTCAGAAAAAACGACTCGGGATGAGAGACCGGCGCCGGGGAGGGGGTCGAGGCCTTTTGGGGGTCGATGAACACACCATGACGTCGGGGGTCTGGGTCGGGAGCTGGGCCCGCGAGAGTCCGCGGATGCGGATGCGGAGAATATTTTTCGGCCTCGTGGGGCTGGCTCATGTCGCAAGACATGCCCAGACGGAAGCTCTTTGTCGTGTTCGACCCCTCGTGTCGTAATCAGGGCATGCTCGTGTCGTGCGGCATGCTCGTGTCGCGCGACGTGCTCGTGCCGAAAGAGCCAGACATGCCCGCACGGACACGTTTCGTCGTTTTCGGCCTCTGCGTGGGGGTCCTTGCCGGGGCCCCGGGCCGTAGGATGAACCGCGGGCCCAGGGGAAGGGGTCGACGCTACATCAGTAGACGAGCGCGTTCCACTACTCGCAAAGTAACTACTCGCAAATGGCCTGGATCCGCCGCGGGGGATCTACGAGACGTTACATCGAAGCAGACATATGTTTTTTTTCCGGACGTTGAGAGTAGTCACTTTGCGAGTAGTGGAACGCCTTCGGTGAGTCAGGACAGCTCATGTCTGGGCTGCTAGGTTGGGAGGAACCTTCTGGGAGGAACTCGTAAAAACGAGCGCTACAGGAGGTCCGATTGTCGGGGCTTCGAGCCGGAGTGAGCTCGGGAGTAAGCCCGGGATTAAGCCAGATTGAGCCGGATCGACTGGGACTGCGAGGAAATATGCGGGACGGTGCTGGAATATGCCGGTTTTCGACCACGGACACGCGAGCGCCGATGCTGAAGTTCACCTCCCAGGGGTTGCATTCTAGGGTAGGGGGCCCGTCCCTGGCGCGAAAAGCCCAACAAGGTTGAGGAAAAGAATGCTGCATAAGTAGAGAACCTCGGAGGCCCGCGCGGATTGCATGGATCGGCGCTGGACCCCTCCGGCGGCGCCACGGCGCCGTCCCGAACCCGGGAGGGGGGCCCAGCGCCGATCCAAGGAATCTGCGCGGAGCTCCGCAAGGCGAGATTTTGGCGATTTCTCTTTTCGAGCCAGGAGAGGCCAAACATTTTTGATCCGCGGGTCGAGAGCGCACCTCTTCCGGTCGAAGCTAAGCGGGCCGCGCGAAGGTTGAATTCGGCAGAGGAGAGGAGGGAGGAAGCGGCGGAGCCTCAGAGCGAGGCCGAGAAGAGGCATAGCCTCGGATCCAGGCGGTGCCGAAGCCGAAGTTCATGCAAAGGGACGCCTTCGGCAGGAGCCCGGTGGCGAAGTACCGGAGAAGAGCAAAATGCTACCGTAGGTGTTATTGTCGTCAACGTTTGAGGAGAGGCCAGACATGCAACCCGATGCTTTCAATACGCGGTCCCTGGAAGACCCGGCCCCTTCCCCGGGGACCGGCTTTTCAACCGGAGTCGTTCCTGGACCGGACTCTGGCCGGGGGGCGGGCCGACGCGCGCGGCCTGCGAAGAAAGGCACCCCCGCCTATCAGACACCGCCCTGCCTCTCTAGGAGGCCGATGGTTCCTCCCCTTAGACCCCCGACGTAAGGATTTGATCATACATCGACCCCCAAGGAATCTCGACCCCTTCCCCGGGACCAGCTCTCCATCCCGCGTCGTTCCTTGACGGCCCTGGGGCCCGGCAAGGGCCCCAAGAGGCTGGGAAGGACGAACCAAAACCGATCTGGAGTCTCTGCGGCGCAAGAAGCATGTCTGGAAGCTGCTTTAGATTACACCCCTGCTTACAGACAAGAACATGTGACGCTAAGAGAGCGGACTTCACTGCAAGCGTAAACCGTAGTCCAGGTACACATGTACGAACGTCCTAACAAAAAGAAGCCATATATATTTTTATATGCAAAAAAGGTCAAGTCCAGATGATTGATCCCACGAAAGATGACGTTGTCCCTCCAGAGTTCCGATGAGTGTATCCTCACAACACGTGCTAGCGCCAACGCGTGCTTGTCCGCGGCAGCCCTTCAGCACGACGCAGACGGCACTCTGAAGGCCGGCACGGGCGACGTGCTGTCGGCGGAGCCGAGCGGGATAAACACCCACACACACACACACACATACACACACACACACACTGGGCGAACCCAGGATCGTCGAGCCTTGGCTCAAGGTCGGCCCCTCGGCGGCCTCCGGCCGAGCCTCCCGCGCGCCGATCCAGAGACATCTGCGCGCACCTCCACAAGGTTCTGCTCCAATGCCGTTCCCCCCTTCGAGCCAGACCCCCTGGCATCGTGAGTTTTTCATCACGTCGACCCCCAGAAGTCTCGACCCCTTCCCCGGGACCGGTGTTACATCCTGGTCCCGAGGCCCGGTGAGGGCCCCCGGAGGCCGGAAACAGCGAAACTCTCCCCCTCGTGATGCCTTCCTTGCGCGAGGGGGTCTGGGGAGCCAGGGCGGCGGCTTGGCTTGAGTGCTCGGCGCTTCGCGGCCCCCCGGCGGGCTCCGGCCGAGCCGCCCACGCGCGGGAGTCCATGAGCAGCGCGTGCGCGCGGTCGGCGCCGGCGCCGTGCAGGGCCGCGCGGGCCGCGGCGCGCAGGGCCCCGGCCAGCTGTGCGGCGGCCTCCCGCGGCCTGCTGGGAGGCCCCAGGGCGGTGCGGTGGCGGGCGGTGCGGAGGCCCCTCGGCCTGCACCCTCCGCGCCGTCCGAGCGCGCAGGTGCCGCCTCGAGGCGGCCGCGGCCGCGGCGGCACCTGCCGCGCGGAAGGCGCGGAAGGCGCGGAAGGCGCGGGAGGCGCGGAAGGTGCGGAAGGCCTCGGGGCCCCAGGACGTCGTCGTCGTCGTCGTCGTCGTCGTCTTCGTCTTCGTCTTCGTCTTCGTCTTCGTCGTCGTCGTCGTCGTCGTCGTCGTCGTCGTCGTCGTCGTCGTCGTCGTCGTCGTCGTCGTCGTCGGTGACGGGCGGTGCGGTGACAGAGAAATCCCCCCAAAGATCTCACCGCACGCTCGGTCAGCGCACGGCGTGAGGGCCCCAGAGGCCCAGGTGGCCTGAGGCGTCCTCGGAGGACGACCCGAGTCTGAGAATCGTGCAGTCACCCCGAGTCCCCACTGGCTCACCACTCGGTGTGGTCACCGCGCCGTCTGGGGGCCCGCCGACCTGTGCTGCCCCTCGAGGGCCGCGGTCGCCGGGGCGCGGTCGCGCGCGGAGGGCCGCAGGGCCGCCAGGCACATGCGGCGCAGCAGGGCGAGCCCCAGCTGCCACATCAGCCGGGGCCCGCACAGGTCCAGCACCCTGCCGCAGGCGGCAGCGTCCAGCGGCCCCTCCAGGGCCGCGAGGCTGCGCCGCCAGCAGCCGCCCAGGGCCAGCGCCGCGGCCGCGGCCGCCTCCGCGCCGCAGTGGCGCAGGGCCCAGCGGCGCAGCGCGTGGAGCCTCGCCTCGCCGGGGGCGCCGCGCTCGCCCTGCTCCAGCGCGGCCACGGCGGCCGAGACGCTGGTCGCGTCGGGCTGCACCGCGAGGGCGGGCATGAGCTGCAGCAGCCCCAGGGCGCAGCGCCACGCCCAGCCGCGGGCGCAGGCCACGAGCGCGGTGTTGAGGCCGACGACGTCCAGCTCGCGGCGCAGGCGGTGGCAAGCCGCGAGGAGGCTCAGCGCGTGGCGCCAGGCACCGCCCGCTTTGCACGCGTCCAACGCCAGGTTGCACGTCAGCGCGGCTGGCCTCAGCCTGCGGGATGCGGCCTCGGCGAGGAGTGCGAGGCCGCGCTGCCAGAGCCCCCGCCTCGCGCAGGCCGATAGGGCCACGTTGAAGCTGATGAGGTCGGGCGACAGCCCGCGGCGCTCCATCACCCGCAGGAGCTCCAGGCACTGGTGCCACTGGGCGCCACGGCTGCACGCGCCACTGGCAGCGTTGAGGCTAGCGGCGTTCGGGGCGATCTGGAGCCGTCCGGCGCCATGAAGCAGCGCCACCGCGGCGCTCCAGCACGTGGCCGCCTCGCATGCGGCCAGGCAGGCGGTGAGGCTCACCACGTCGGGGAGCACACTCTCACGGCGCATGCGGCCCAAGAGCTCCACGCTGAGCTCCCAACGCCCTGCGCGGCCGCACGCGCTGATCGTGGAGTTGAAGGCGTAGGCGTCCGGTGGAGGCAGCGGAGGCCGCATGGCGCTCAGCAGAGCCAGCGCTGGCTGCCACTGCGCACACCTGTCGCACGCGCTGATGACCGTGCTGTGGCTGATGACGTCGGGCTCCCACCCCTGCAGCATCCCCTGGCCAGGAACCGGCAATCGGGGATGGACGGAACCCCCTTTAGCAAAACGTGGTTTGGTGAAAACGACCTCGGGCCCGAAACTGGCGGGCGCAAGTCTGGAAAATGACGGCCGCGGCGCCCTCACGAGAAGCGAAAACGGACAAGTCACTAATCGACGTGTCAGGGTGGGGGCTCTGTTCCCCCCCGACGCAGCGAGGCTGCCCGCAGCTGGTTCCCAGCGCCCAGATCCACCGGGAGCACCCGCGCATCGAGGGTGGCGCCAGGCAGAGGGGGGCCGAAAACAGCCGCGCGCAGCAAGCCTCCCGAGGCCCCCGACGCCGCGCTTCTTCGAGAGCTGGCGGCCCCGGCGGACCCTGGACCCCACCCCCTGGCTCCGTGCTTCACGGGGCGGAGAGCTGTCCAGGTCCACCGCCTGGGGGGCCGACGCCCTGGGACCCCTGCCGGCCGTGGACGTGGATACCCCTGGGTCGGGAGAAGCAGGCAGACACACGCAAGGAGGGCGCCTGGAAGTAGATTGGGCCCTGGAAAGCCAAAAATGCCGACTTGCATCGAGCAGGGGCTGGACCGTCCCGGCATTCGTATAGGCCTACCACGACATGGTCCTTGGAGCCCAAAGATGTTCTAAGAACCAAAACAATAACCTCAGAGCATAAAACCGATGCGTTAAAACAAGACAGTCCCAGCCAGAAATGTTCGAATAACACTTCGTAGGAACCACAGGAACGGTTCTTAGAACATCGTTTGGTAGGCCTATGGGCACGCCAGGACGCTTCGCCGCTGCTTGATTGCAACGACCGATGGGTACATGCTGGCCCCATGGAGGCCGAGCATGTCAACACCCGCCGCCTGTCGAGGTCCCCCCCGAGGAGCCGTCCCCCGGGCAGCGGTCGTGGAAGAGTCCGCGCGCCCCCGCCCCGGCCGCTTCTTCGAGCCGAAGCCTGGGATCCCAGGCCCCCCTCGAATCATGACAAACATCACGACGGTAGGTTTTTCGCTACTTTTTGGCCTCTGGTGGCCCCTACGGGCCCTCGGGGCCGTCAAAAAAAAAGTCTCGGGAGGAATCGCCGGTCCCGGGAAGGCGTCGAGACTTCTGGTGGTCGACATGGTTTTTTGTTTTTTCTGTAAACCAAAAACGCACAGACACACAGACACACACACACACACAGAAAAAAAAAACACGACGTCGGAGTCCCAGACCCCCGACGTCATGAATTCTGCACGACGTCGACCCCCAGCGGTCTGGACCCCTTCCCTGGGGCCGGTTCTACGTCCTGAGTCGCTCTCTGACGGCCCTCTGGGGGCCCGCAAGGGCCCCCAGAGGGCCGAAGAGAGCGAAAAACCTGAGGCGCGATTTGTTCCTGACCCGAGGGGGGTCTGGGCTCTGGGCCTCGTGGCAGAGTCCTCGCGCCCATACTTGCGGATGCCGTGACAGTGGACACCCTAACAATCCGATCATTGAATTAAGAATTGTGCTTCGAATGTTTGAACAATGTTATTTGAATGTGTATTTAAGCCATGTCTTTTACATGTTTAAGACATGGTTTAAAACATGTTTTGGACATCAGGAGATTTTTTGGCAACATGCTTCCTCTCCAATTGGTCGTCGTCCTCGCGCCTCTACCGCCCGGAAACGGGGAAGGAGAAGCGCAGGCGTGCTTCTGCGGGCCACGGCGCGCCGCGGCCACGCCAACAGTAGCTCGGGCATCTCCCCCATACCAGGGTGATTTGGGGCGAAAATTGTCTAAAAGACCCAGAAACTGCTCAGAAATGTTCAGACCATGCCCAGAAAGCCAAGAAGATGGCCTGCGCTACGAGCGTCAGGTCGGGCGTGTCATCCTACAGGCGGGATTTGGGACGAGAAACGAGAAATACCCCAACAGTACCCCAGCATCGCCCACAAATGCTCAAACACTCGTCCCCAGACTACTTGGTTGGACTATTTTTGAATATGCCTCCTGTAGGAGCCTGTTTTTCTTTAGATTCGGGCAAGTTTACTTGCATGGACGGGGGGGGTGCTGAGTCTGAAGCAAGCCGAAAACAATTCGACGTGTGGAAATCACGCAAGTCGAAAGGCACTTGCACGCTCGTGTTTGTTCGATTGAAGAGGGGCGAGGGGGGGGGGGGGGGGGGGGCGAACGCCATGCAAGTAAGCTTGCCTGGATATAAAGAAAAACAGGCTCTAGAGGGACTGGCCCGACTTCTCGCTCACAAGGCTGCCCCCGGCCCAGAGCTGGGGAGGGCGACCCGACGACGCGAGAGAGAGCGCCCCCCCGCGCGCAGAGCGGTCCCCCATGCCAGCGCCTTTGGCAGTGCAGCGGAGGCCCAGGCATGATCGCGTCGTAGGGGAAAAAAACAAGTTTCTCCCAATGTTCGGCCTCGGGGGGCCCTCGCCGGGCCCCGGGACCGTCCAAAAACGACTCAGTATGAACGGCCGGTCCCGGGGAAAGGGTTTGGACTTCTGGGGACGCCGTCCTGAAAAAATCAGGACGTCGCGTGTCTGGGGGCCAGTCCACAAGAAACCTTCCACAAGAAACCCAACCCTGAGACCGCAAGGGGGGGTCCCTGATCCTTGGTGTGGGAGCGTCACGCCTGCCATAGCAGAGCCATCAAAACCCAAGAACCCCAGGGCACACTGGAGGCAAGCAGGGTGTTTCTTGGCATGAGTCTCCACTGTGATTAGCCACAGCCTCCTCACTCGACTCGAGGATTGCAAGAGCCTTCGGTGGAAACTCATGGGAGCCTCCCATACCATCTTCTCGGCTCTTGCGAATCGACGCTAGATGGACGCTAAATCGACGTCGATCGACGCTGAATCGACGCTAATCAACGCCAGCCGACGCTGAATCGGCGCTGCCTCGTCGACTCCCAGACGCCAGCCGACGCTGACGCTAACCGACGCTAACGGTGGAATTAAGAGGGTGCACCAGGCTCCCATAATTTGCCACCGAAAAGAAACCACTCTAGCAGAACGCCCTTTGATGAAACCTGCCAGGAGGCACTCCACGGGTGCGCGCGGCACCGCGTCCCAAACGCACCCGGGCAGAATACGTAGCTCACCGACGTCCAAAGCAGCCAAGTGCGTCCGTTTGGACGTCCGAAATGGGTACGGAAAACATGGGCACAATGCCCAACAACAAATGTTGTCCCAAACCACCAGCGGCCGCTGTTGGGCAGGCGGCCTTCTGTCTCAGATAGACACGGGCGCGCCGCGGCGGCGTGGACAGCGAGTCCTGCTCAGAATGACCAGGAACTGCTGTTGGGCAAAGCACCCATTCTCTCCGTACCCGTTTCGTTCGTGCTGAGTCCGGCCAAAAACGCACGCCGATCAGCGAAACCGACCGGGGACTGCACCGGCACACTTGCACATGCCGTTGCCGAGGGGGCGGGTGCAGAGCCCGTCTGGCAGCTCTGCCCGGGCTCTGATCTGTGGGCCGCCCGGCTGCGCGCCGCCCCCGCGCCCCGCGGCTGCGCAACCCGCGCGGTCATCTCCGCGCCCGCAGAGGCGCGCACGGCCAGCCCGCAGGGGAGGGCAGCTCTGCGGCGCGGGCGCGGGGCTCGCGGGGGCCTGTGCTCCCCCCGCGGGTGGCCCAAGGCTTGCGTCGCCGCTGCTCCCCGTCGGCCGTGCGAGATCGGTCCCCGGGACCCCCACGCGGAGCCCGTCCTGGCCAGCTGTCGGAGCTGCGCCCAGCCGTGGCCACGAGGGATCGCCCCCGGAGGCCCCCCGAAAAGGGTAGAGGCATCGTGTCCGCCAGCGTGGGCCCTGAGCAGGGGGTTCTTTCTTTCTCGACGGTGCACTTTGGGTGGTGCAATCTGCCGGGCGCAATCTATGTGGCGCATTCTATGGGATGCAATCTGTGGGACGGTATATGTGGTGCAGCCCATGTGCTGCAGTCTACGTGGTGCACCACTCGAATTATGTGGTGCAAGCTACGTGGCACAGACTTCTGGATACAACATGCGTGCTGCATCGCATGTGTTGCTATCTACGCTGTTGAACCTGCGTGGTGCAATACCTGTGTCGCCACGCGCGTGGTGCACTCTGCGTGATGTGCGGCAGGTGGCTCGAGCTGTGTGGGGCACTCGACGTGATGCAGGATATGTGCCGTGCGGTCCGTGGGGCGCAAGGCTGCAAGGTACGCACGGGGCGCCCACGAAGGCGCCCACGGGCGGGCGCTGGGTGCAAGCGCCCAGGACCCCAGCAAGCGCACGGCGCACCCGCGGGCGGGCACCGCCGGGCGAACAGAGGCTTCTTCCCGTCGCTGGCGAGGCGGAGTTGGCTGCGCCGGCGATAGAGCTAGACCGCCCACGCGTTGACAAAAACAAGACGGAGGATTTTCTCGAGGTTCGGCCTCTCGCGACCCTCGCCGGGCCCCGGGACCGTCAAAAGACGGCTCAGGACGAATAAAGAACCCGTCCTGGGGAATGGGTCGAGATTTCCGGCGACCCCGCATGGAAAAAAGCACGACGTCGGCTCCCTGCGGAGCTAGAGACCCCGGGGGCACCGACAAGCGAGGCTGGCCAGCGTGCCGGGCGAACGAGCACCAAGGGGGCCCAGCAGGCGCACGAGGCGTGCCCCTCCGGGCGGGCACCGCATGGAAAAAAGCAGGACGTCGGCTTCCTGGGGAGCTAGAGACGGGGGCACCGACAAGCGAGGCTGGCCAGCGTGCCGGGCGAACGAGCACCAAGGGGGGCCCCTGCCAGCAGGCGCCCGAGAGGCGCGCCCCCGCGGAGCGCCCCTGCGGGCGGGCGCCGCTGCAAAAGCACCGGGAGGAGCGCCGCCGGCACCCACGAGGCACCCACGGGGCGCCTACGGAGGGGCACGGGGCCTGTCTCTCATTTTAGGCAGGGACCGACCGTCACAGCATTCCTATAGGCCTACCACGACATGTTCGTATAACCCCAGGAATGTTCTAAGAACAAAAAATTATCCCAGTGCGACCCTACCTAGGAGTTGGAGCCTCTGGGAAAGCAACATTAGTAGGAGCGGTAAACGCCGTCCTCCTCCTTCTCCTCATCGTCGTGCTATGCTTTGCTATGCTATGCTGCGCTATGCTATGCTCTGCTCTGCTATGCTATGCGATGCTATGCTATGCTATGCTATGCTGCGCAATGCTATGCTGGGCTAGGCTAGGCTAGGCTAGGCGATGCTATGCTATGCTATGCTTTGCTATGCTGCGCTATGCTACGCTGCGCTATGCTATGCTATGCTATGCTATGCTATGCGATGCGATGCTATGCTATGTGTTTGCTTTGCCTTCGCTTTTGCCTTCACGTTTGCCTTTGCTTTTGCTTTTGCTTGGCACCCAGGGAGCGCAACTGGGGGAACCGCGCGTTTGCTTTTACCTTTGCTGTTGCTTTTGCTTGGCTCCCAGGGGACTGGGGGAACCGCCAGGGGCGGGTTGCACTGCCTGGCCCCTTTAAGCCAAGAGAGTAAGAACCCTTCTGGGCAGAGCCTACGTAGGGAACAATGTTCTTAGAACATCAAGCCGACGTGTGTTAAAGCAAGACGGCCCCAGCCAGGAATGTTCTAAGAATGTGTTGTGCAAACCACGAGAGGGGACGCTGCGCCACTGCTTCATCCTTGTCTCGTCGTCGACATCTCTCCCAGTGCTGGTGGCGAGCGCTTCCTCTGCGCCCCGGAGGTCATCCTGCTGCAACTTCTCTCTTTAATGCACTTCTTTTCCCGCCGCGCTCGCCACTCCAGCCTAACCTGTTCGTTTCTTCGCCTGAGTCGGCGACGTGTCTTTCTCCTTGCTGCACTGACGTAACAAACTCTGCGCCTCATGCCCGATTCGGGTCAAAAAGTGGGCACTGGGAGAACACCTGGAGAGCCCACCAAACCGCTTCAAAGCGAAACGAGGGCCCCCTTCTGAGCAGGCACTGCGTGTGACAAAGCCCACGCTTCGGCACTGCGTGTGACCAAGCCTCTCGGGCGCGGAGTCCGGCGCACCCGCGGGGGAGCTCCCCATCCTTGGCGGTGCGCCCAGGGGGACGTGAGAGGGGGCAGGCCTCCTGAGAAGCCGCAACTATCCGCGGAGAGGGGCCTATAGAACAGTTCTCACAAGGCCGGGGAGCCTTCCGAACCTGCTTTTCTGAGCAGGCCCGCCCCTGCCGACTTCCCCCAGTGGGCCCGCCGCCGACATCCGAGACACCTGCAAGGCCCGACCCCTTCCCTGGCACCTGCTCCTGGGAGCCTGTTTTTGGGGATTCAGGCAAGTTTACTTGCATGGCGTTCGCCCCCCCCCCCCCCCCCCCTCGCCCCTCTTCAAGCGAATACTAGCGTGCAAGTGCCTTTCGACTTGCGTGATTTCCGCGCCCCCCCCCCTGGGCTTGCTTCAGGCTCAGCCCCCCCCCCCCGTCCATGCAAGTAAACTTGCCAGAGTAAAAACAAAAAAAGAAAACAGCTCTGGGACCTCATGGGGTCGGTCCCGGTGCCCGGCGAGGGCCCCCAGACCCGGAAGCGGCAACAAAAAACCTTCCATCGTGATGCCGTGTTACACCGGAGGCGGAGCGCGGAGGAGGCAGGAGGAGAAAAGGAGGAGCCAAGAGGACGAGGCAGCTAAGATGAGGAGGAGGAGGAGGAGGAGGAGGAGGAGGAGAGGAAGGAGGAGGAGGAGGAGGAGGAGAGGAAGGAGGAGAAGGAGAGGGAGGAGGAGGAGGAGGACCATTTTGACCATTTGACCAAGCACAGGGTCGTGCGAGGAGGAGGAGGAGGAGGAGGAGGAGGAGGAGGAGGAGGAGGCAGGTGGGTTTCTCGGGGGCGGGGTCCCAAGGAAACACCAGGCGCTGTAGCGTACTACCTTTTGATCCCTGGGCGAGCCCCCACGGCAGCACGCCGAGGGCTGACACTGTCACCCTGGCTTTGCCTGTAATTTGTTGCACGTGTATTTCGTCCCACTCAATTCGGATCATCTACGGATTTTTTTCGACTGGCATTCGCTCGCTCGGTCTCTCCTCCCCACACACCGCCAGGCTAGCGCATACTCTGCGCCCCTTGAGATACTCTTCTTCATTTTTTTTATGGCTGCCCATC
The DNA here is from genome assembly GCA_963575745.1 of Prorocentrum cordatum. Lineage (NCBI taxonomy): Eukaryota > Dinophyceae > Prorocentrales > Prorocentraceae > Prorocentrum > Prorocentrum cordatum. The sequence goes on along the minus strand of CAUYUJ010003097.1, from coordinate 32,676 downwards.
CCCTTCGGCTTGCCGCGACAGCCAGGCGCAGTTTGCTCACGCCGCATGCGGTAAGCCGTGCTTTTTCTTGCATTTCCGAACGCTGCGAGCCCCGCGCTCGAAGTCCGATCAACGTCATCACAAAGGAGGAGGAGAAGGAGGAGGAGGCAGGAGGAGGAGGAGGAGCCAAGAGGACGAGGCAGCTAAGATGAGGAGGAGTTGGACGAGGAGCCAAAAGGACCAGGGGGAGGTGGAGGAGATGGAAGAGGTAGAGGAGGAGGCAGGAGGAGGAGGCAGGAGGAGGAGGAGGAGGAGGAGGAGGAGGAGGAGGAGGAGGAGGAAGGGGGAGGAGGAGCCAAGAAGACGGGGCAGGAAGAGCCAAGAGGACGAGGCAGGAGGAGGGGGAGGAAGAGGAGGAGGAGGAGGAGGAGGAGGAGGAGGAGGCAGGAGGAGGCAGGCGGGAGGAGGAGGCCGGCAGGAGGTGGGAGGGGGGGGGGAGGCAGGAGAGGAGGCCCCCATAGGGCGAGCCGGACGGGATGCTCCGGCGGGGCCCCACCGTCGGAATCATCCTGTACGGCGCGAGCCCGGCCATCGCTCGGACGTCCCTTCCCCGTGCCCCACTGCTTCGGTCTCGTGCGTTTCTTCTTGTTGTTATTACTACTGCGACTTTTACGAGCTGTGTATGCTCTAATGATGTATTACTTAGTGTTAACACTTAGTGTTACTTAGTTGATGTAATACTTGTGTATTACTTGTGTATTACTAGTTACTTAGATGATGTAATACGTGTGTTAGTTACGAGCTGTGTGTGTATGCTCTAATGATGTATTACTTAGTGTTACTTAGTGTATTACTCTTGTTGGTTTACTACTACTGCTGATGTAATACTTAGTGTTAGCACTAATGATGTGATTGTGATGGTTGTGATTATTAAGAGACTGATTATTCTATACGAGTGATACTACAAGTAGTGGTGATATTGTTATTACGAACATAACTATCATGACAGCAACAAGTAGTAGTCTACCCGTCTTAATATCAAGACTACTAGCACTATCATCATTACTGCGACTGTTCCTAATAGATGCGGTCGTTCCTTCGAAAACGATCCCAGATGCCCTCGTCGAGGTAGGGAACAAAAAAACAAAAACAACAAACAAACAAAACAAAACAAAATAACAAAACAAAAAAACAAAAACGTCCGAGCGACGCCGGGGAGCGCGACCCCCCCCCCCCGCACTAAGACCCCCCCCGACCTCGGCGGCGGCCGCCCCGAGCGCGGCGAGGCCCTCGCGCCAGGCGCCCGCGCGCCCGCACGCGCTCAGCAGGGTGTTGAGGCCCACCAGCGTCGGGGGGAGGCCGTCCCTGGGCATCGGGCCGCTCGCTCGAGCAGGGGATGGACGACAGTCGGCACGGATCGGGCAGGACAACATACAACAAGCTCGCGCCCCCGAAGCGAGGGCATAAGCCTCCCGAGGGCCACATCGCCAGGGGGGCTGCAGGAGGCACGCGTCGCGAGGCACGGGACACGAGGGTGCCCTTGAGCTGGCAGGGTCGACCTGCTGATCCGGGCCGAGTGTACAGAACTGATGCACCCCAGAATGAATCCTGAGGTACAACCTTCGTAGATCTGCCAGAAGTCCTGCGCATTTCCCGTGGGCATCGGACCGGTGGGCGCACAGTGGAAGTCCAAGAGTAAGGACGGGCGGTGAGGACGCCAGGGCCCTGGACGCCGAAGCTGGCGCTCTTGGGGCGGCGGCGGACTGCCGACACCCTGGAGGGCTGGCCAATGAAAACGGCGAAGGACGGGCCGCAGAGGCAAGGACGCAAGGGTGCCCTAAGGACCTCCGTGCGTCCTTACTATGAGTGGTGACTTACCGCTATCGGCGGCGAGCGAGGGGGGAGTGAGAAGGAGAAGGCCTTCTCAGAAGGCGGCGGGACTTCTCAGAAGCCCTCGCGCTTTCTAGGAAGTTCTGTGTCTCCGGGGGAAGGCTTCGGACACTTCTCAGAAGGCTGGGGGACTTCCGAGCCTTCTGAGAAGCCCCGGCCCTTCTCGCTCCCCTCCCTCGCTCGCCGCCGACGTTAGGCTGAGGACGTCCAGGGTTCGCTAGGGGGTGACTTTCCCCAGAATGGCCGACGACGTTTTGCGAAACCTTCCAGGAGCCCTCACCGAAAGGTTCCGGTCGGCTTTGCGGAGGGTTCTGGCAGGGTTTCATATGGGTCGTGCTCGTTCCCGGAGGGGAACCAATCTCTAGCAAACCCTGGCTTGCTAACGCTAGGCGGCACCCATGCGAACCCAACCCCCGCCAGCCATCGATTATCCTGAACCGATTGGGCCCTAAGATCCTGGTGTTGCAATTTTTCCACAACGGGCGTTTTCGCCCGATTCCGGGTCCTGGAACCCTCACAGATCGATCTGGCTCGAAAAATGACACAGAAAGGTGGGGTCTGGGCTCTCGTGGTGTTTTTGGGCGATGTTGCAACTTCTTTGCGCTGTCGTATATGAAGGGAAGGCGGGAGCACGCTTCGGATTTCGCTACGTGCTCGACAACTCTCAGCCCCATCCGCGCCGCCCATCGAGTGGCCTGGATCGTGGATCGGCGAGGGTAGGGCTCGGATTTCGCCACGCGCTCGACGAATTCCGAAGCCTACCCCCGCCGCCCATCGAGTGGCATGAGCTGTGCATCGGCCAGGGTAACTAGGGTTCAGCTTTCGCCGCCGAGCCGCTCCGCTGCCCAGCCACCGGGCAGAACGGAGGCCGCAAGAGGGCTCGAGGCGGAGAAGATCGGTGGCCCGGTAAAAACCAGGGACTCTCCGGCACGGCGAGGGCATTGGACAAGGAGCCATTGGACAAGGAATCCAGAGTCTAGAAGCCCGGCGGAACTCCAATGGTGGACTGGCCATGCTGATCACAGCTGCCCCCATCAGCTAAGGAACCCCCCAGGGTCTGAAGCATCCTGGGGGCAGTCCTTCCCCAAAGCCCCCACCGTAATCCAGGACACTGGCGCGCCAGAGAAAACTGCGGCCGCTGGGTCTGAGCATTCTCCAGCCTCTGCTCCCTCCAGGTGGGCGGCGATCAAAAGAGCGAGCCTTACGCGAGTTGCAGCAGCCGCCTTACGCGGTGGGTTGCGCGGGCCGCCAGCGCGGCACGCTGCACTGGAAGCGAGGGCGCTTGCGCGCGACCTTACGCGGGCAGCTTACGCGCCGATGGCCGTGCAGTTGAACTCGTTTTTATTTCGGCACTCATGAGAGGAGGAGGAGGAGGAGGAGGAGGAGGAGGAGGAGGAGGAGGAGGAGGAGGAGGAGGAAGGGGGAGGAGGAGGAGGAGGAGGAGGAGGAGGGAGGAGGAGGAGGAGGGGGAGGAGGAGGAGGAGGAGGAGGAGGAAGAAGAGGTGGAAGTTTCAAAGTCCTGGTTGGCAAGGTCCGGATTCAGGGGGCCTCGAGGAGAGGGTGGCCTCCAGGCACCTCAGAGACCTGAGCCCCCGGCGACCTCCAGGGCCAGGAACCTCCGAGGGGCCAACCGACAGCAAAATCACGACGTGGAGGAGTCCCGACTGGACCCCACCACCCCATCCCTTGCCATCGCTCGGGCTCCCATTCCCCGTGCCTTTTTCGGTGTCGTGCGGGTTTTTGTTCGTTGCCAGATGATCCTAGATGTTCCTCGATGGTCCCCGCCGACCAAAATAATGGTGGGCGTGTTCCCCACCGCCGCCACCATAAGCAGGAGGGGGAGGGGGTCCTCCTCCTCCTCCTCCTCCTCCTCCTCCTCCTCCTCCTCCTCCTCCTCCTCCTCCTCTTCCTCCTCCTCCTCTTCATCCTCCTCCTCCTCCACCTCCTCCTCCTCCTCCTCCACCACCTCCTCCCCCTCCTTCCCCCCCCCCAGCTTCTGGTGGTGGTGGAAAGCAGGCCCATCGAAATACCACACAAGCCCGAGCGGTGGAAGGACCCCCGCGCGGGATCGCTCGAGCCGGGTCGGCCCGCGAGGGTCCCGCGGGGCCCCGAGGCGGGGGCCGAGACGCCAGCCCCCCTCGGGATCGAGCCCCCCGGGCCTGCCCGAGCGCGCGGCGGCCCAGGGCACTCGAGGCGAGCCCTGCTGCCGGGGCGACGGCAGGCCTCCCGGGGACCTCCGGGGGGCCACGGAGAGCAGCCGAGAGAGCGCCCGAAGCTCTGAGAGGCGGCGAGCCTCCGAAGACGTGGTCTTGAAGCTTCGGCCGCGGAAGGGTGCAGTCCATCCGTGCGGTGAGGATGCGCGGCACGGAGGGCCACGTGAGCGTTTTTCGAACGAGGCTGGCAAGGATGCCAGGGCAGCCTTTGGAAGCTGTGCACGCTGACTATGCGGGCTGACTGTGAGAATAAAAGAGGCACAGAGAGATAAGCATAAACTCGCAGAGGTCCGCACGGGTGTCTTGGACTGGCATTGGGCTTCCCTTCGTGGCGCACTCCGCGCGCCAGGGGCGGCGCCGGATGCGCAGCCAGGGTGCACAGCGCCGATGCAAGAAGTCCGCGCGGACCTGCGAAAATTTGTGGTTGTGCTGTTCACCGAAGTTGGCCGAGAACCTCCGAGGGGGCCTCCGAAAACTGGACGCTGGCGGCAAACCGTCGACCTGGCTCCGCCTGGGACCTCGTAGGGCTCCCGACCACTTGCCCTAATCGTCGTCGCTCACCACGGCAATCGTTGCGACCGTCGGCCCGGGAAGAGCCGTCCGTCGTCGCCGCCGCCGCAACAAAAGAGCGCCGCCGATGACAACGAGCACGTCCCCGCGCGAACTGGCGCGGCGCGCCTTCGACTCCGAGAGCCTCCGAAATTCACCGAGAACCTTCGAGGGGCCCGCCGAACGTCAAGGGCTGAACGATTCGTAGCGTTCCTCGAATCGAGCGGCCACAGTTTGCTGCAGATGTCCCTGGAGATTCCTAGACGTGCCTGGACATACCTCGATTTGTCGTCCTCCACCCCAGACCCCCGACGCCATGATTCTACACAACGTCGACCCCCAGAGGTCTCGACCCGTTCCTCAGGGCTGGTTTTTCTTCCAGAGTTGTTGTTTAACGGTCCCGAGGGCTGGTAAGAGCCCCCAGGGGCCGAAAATCGTGAAAAACCTGCTGTCGTGACTGTTTTCATGACCCGCAGGAGTCTGGGACCTTGACTTGTCCGCCTTGATGCCACAAGTCGATTAGCGACGAGTCGTCAAGCCCTCAGGGGCCCTCGAGCGGCCTCCAGGCCTCCACGAGCAGCCCCACGCTGCCGCCCTCCGCCGAGAAGGAACCCTCCAGGGTCTGGAGGCCTGCTGGGCACACGCCCTTCGGCGGCGAGCGAGGAGGGGGGGGACGTGAGAAGGAGAAGGTCTCCTCAGAAGGCGTGCGGGACTTCTCCGAATCCCTCGGGCCTCCTGAGATGTTTTCTGCGCCTTCGTGGGATGCTTGGGCTCAAGTCGGGCGCGTCCCTCTACGAAAGGAAAACTCAAAAATAGTCCAACAATAGTCTGCGGGAACGATTTGTTTGTATAGTGTTGTTGCAATTTTGGGGGTACAATTTGACTATGTTTTATTTGTCGTCCAAAATCCCCCTGTAGGAGGACAGGCCCGACTTAAGCTTGGGCAACTTCTCCGAAGGCCAGGGAACTTCCGGGCCTTCTCTGAGAAAGCCCGCCCCTGCCCGCTTCCACCCCCGCCCCCCCCTTCGGGGCTCGCCGCCGACCCCTCCTCAAACCAGCGTCCCCCCCCACCCCCGTGCGCCGAATTCGTTCTCCCCCCCGACTCCCGAGGAGCCTCCGAAGCTCCCCTCAGCGCCTTTCTAAGGGCGACTCCACTAACGGGTACTTTAGCCAGTGACCGTGCGCCGAATTCGTTCTCCCCCCCGACTCCCGAGGAGTCTCCGAAGCTCCCCTCCCTCAGCGCCTTCCTAAGGGGCACTCCACTAACGGGTACTTGGGCCAGTGACCGGGCGAACCCAGTGCTCCCCGATGTGGGCAACGCTGCAATGCCAGAAAGAAGCCTTAAAATCGCTCTTCTCGGCAATTTTCCGAAGTAACCATTAGTGAGTACCCGTTACGGTGCCGCTGACTCCTGGTGACCTATCCGAGCCCGGACCCCCGCCGCCATGCATCTTTCACGACGTGGACCCCCAGAGTGAAAGTCGGGCCTGTCCCCCTACAGGCCGATGTTCGAGGACAATTCGAAAAATTAGAAAGATAAGCAAACATTAACAGAACATATCTTTTTAACAAAAATCCCACGACTATTTTTAACTAGTTTTGAAAACTCCTCCTGTAGAGGGACAGGCCCGACTTAACCCCAGAGGTCTGGACCCCTTCCCTTGGACCGGCGTTTCGCCCCGAGACGTTTCCTGACGGTCCCGAGGCCCGGCGAGGGCCTCCCGAGGCTGAAAAAAACTACAGAAGACTGTCCCGCGGGGGGGTCCTCCGCCGATGGGGAAGCCGCCGACGGGCGTCCACCTGCAGCCCCCGTCGGGCGGGTCACCGAGAGCCGATCGCCTGCGATGGGGCAGAGGCTGCCCCTAAAACAGGGCTAGGATCGGGATAAATCGCTCCAGAGCGTTCCGGAGCGCTCTCAGAGCGTTCCGGAACGCTCTGGAGCGGCCGCGGCGCCCAATACATCCTCCAAACCCGCCGATTCTCAGAGATTTCGAGTTATCCCGATCCGATTTTGTCCCGATCTTCGCGTCGTTTTAGCCCCCCCCCCCGAGCGGCCTCCTGGCCTCCGCGAGCAGCCCCAGGCCGCTCTCCCAGCGCCCAGCCTCTGCCGGGGGGCGCGAGCAGAGAGGGAAGGGAGGGGCCAGGGCTCTGTTGCCTGAGGGCCACATCCCAGAACTCATGCCGGAGGGGGAAAGAATACCCAAACCGCTGCCTTTCCCTCGCTTCCCCCTTTTTGAAGCTCCGGGGAGGCCCTCGTCGCCACCGCTGGATTCGCCTCGAGATCCTAGTCAGAACGCACCCCAGGAGAGGTCCAGAAAGTAGCCGTATCCCTACCTCTTGGTTCCCCCATAATTTCGAGCACCCAGAGACCTATCGAAGCAGTGCCTGCCGGGCACGCTGGCGAAGTGCCGAACGAGCATCGCATCCCAGGGCCCGACACGCGAAAGCCCTCCAGTTTCGCTACTTTCCTGATGCTCAAACTTTTTTCTGCTGAAAACCTCAAGTAGGTTGGAACATCCCCAGACCCCCGACGTCATGATTTTTTTTCGCAACCCCCAGAGGTCTCGACCCCTTCCCAGGGACTGGTTTGACATTCTGCGTCGCTTCTTGACGGCCCCGAGGGCCGGGAAGGGCCCCCAGAGGTCGAAAATAACGAAAAACCTCCCGTCGTGATTCTTTCATTGAGAGAACGAAGAATGATATAAACAAAAAAACTCGGAGGTCCGCGCGGATTTCTCGGATCCGCGCTGGACCCCTCTGGCGACGCCTCCAGCGCCGCCCCTGGCGCGCTCCGCGCGCCAGGGAGGGGGGTCCAGCGCCGATCCGAGAAATCCGCGCGGACCTCCGAGTGTTTATACTTATGCCAGTCTTCGCCCCCATTTCATAACCCGAGGGGGCGAGAGCCAGACGATGCTCAGAGGTGCGCCCCCCGGGGCTCGGCAAGGGCCCCCCTGGGCTGAAAATACTTCAAAGCCGCCCACTCTCTGAGGCGAAATGCACACCATTCGACAGGAAATGATCAGGAGTTCCAGTCTCCGCACGCACGCACGCACGCACGCACGCACGCACGCACGCACGCACACACACACACACATACACACACACACACCACACACACACACACACACACGCAAGCACACACCACACACCACACACCACACTCACACACGCACACTTGGTGGCGTCGCGGCCACTCGTGCAGCGGCGCGGCCTAGAAAGTCGGGCGGATGGACGCACGACACAAACACACACACACACACACACACACACCAGGCAAAATCTGTTCTTTTTCTCGGCGTCGCGGCCACGCGCGCGGCGTCGCGGCGCAGAACGATTCGGAGAGATGCGCTCACCGTCCCAGCTCACGCTGCAAAAAGACACAGAGACACAAGCACACACAATGACACACACATGCACAGATACAGAGACACAAAGACACAGACACCTACTCCCTCTCTCTCTCACTCACCTATATAGATATGTGAATAAATGTACATGTTATACTAAAACAGCGCGCGCGCTTAGCGCGCTTATGCTCTAGCCAAATGCAAAGCCAGCGCCCCATCGATCAGCGGATAGGTACGCACGCCATCCCATGATGATCTCAACGTGGGAACACCCACCCCATCGTGGACACAGATATCTGAATAGCGTCTCCCCGCCGAATACGGCACATCCTTCACACGGATCATGCCCTCAGGGAGCTCCACCTACGACCCCCCATCCATCTCGGCACACCCCATCACAGGGATCGTGCCCCACAGGGAGCTTCGCCTACGGCCCCATTGCATGGCGGCACACCCTTCACGCGGAGAATGCTGCCCCGCAGGTACCTGCCCTGAAAAGGACGCTTCGCGCAGCGTCGCCCCTCTCACGTCAGCACAATCTCACACGGGTCGTGCCGAGTTCCACATACGGCCCCAGCGACAGGCTTCGCATCCCGCCCCCCCCCGCCTACTGCGGCACACCTCTCACACTGAACCTGCCCCACAGGGAGCTGCACCGACGGCTCCAGAGACAAGGTTTGCACAGCGCACTCCACCCCGACCATGGCGACACACCCCTCACGCAGAACGTGCCCCACAGGGAGCACCACCCACAGCCCCAGAGACAGGGTTTGCAAATCGTCCCTCCACCCATGTCGGCACACCGTTCACGCGAACCGTGCCCTGGAACGAGCTCCCCCAATGGCACCAATGGGCAACTTTCGGAGCCTCTTGGGGGCCGTTTGGGAGCCTGTTGGGGCCTCTCTGGGGGCTCTTGGGGGCCTCCCGGGGGCCGGACCCCACATCGAGCCGCATCGCCGATGCATCGACGTCGCGGCGCGATCCTCCGACACCATCTGGAGATCGTTCTTTTGATCAGACATAATCCAAATTATCCGGTAGGGGGGCGGGGGGGAGGTACCGGCCGATAATCTAACCTTCTTTGCAATGGCCAGCTCCACTTGTACACCAGCGCGCACCAGTGCTGCGCACCTCCGTTCGGGCCTTCGCGACCGACAAGGTCAGGCTTTCCAGACGTGGGGTGTGGGGGGGGTCAGGGGGCCACATGCGAACCCTACCCCTACCCCCCCAGCGATTTCTGAGGGGGAGGGTGGGGTTCACTTCGCTCGGGAGCTCGGCTCACTTCGCTCGGGAGCTCCCGAACGAAGTGAACCCCACCCTCCCCCCTCAGAAATCGTTGGGAGGGTAGGGGTAGGGCTCGCATGTGGCCCCTTACGGGGGGGGGGGGGGCGGGCGGACCCGATAACCTGGGCTGCCTGCTCGGACCCCGTCTGGGAGGCCCTACCTCATTCCTCCGACCCGTCGAGCGCGCTCCGCCGAGGCCTCCCGGCAGGCGGCCACGGCGACGTTGACGCTCACGGCGTCGAGCCGCAGGCGGCTGAGCCGCACGCGCCGGAAGAGGTCCAGCGCGCGCCTTTCACGGAGGGGGCCGCAAGGCTTCGCAACCCCTCGAGCGGCACGGGACGCGCTCCCAGGTCTGCCCGGCGTCGTCCCGATGGGCTCCCGAGAAAACTAGGGGAACAAAAAGTGATATAAACATAAAAACTCGGAGGTCCGCGCGGATTTCTCGGATCTGCGCTGGGGCCCCCCGGCGGCGCCTGAGGGGGGTCCAGCGCCGATCCGAGAAATCCGCGCGGACCTCCGAGTTTTTATGTTTATGCCACTTTTTGTTTCCCTACAAACTTTCTGCAAGATCCTGCACCCGGATCCGGGTCAGTGTGCGCAGGAGCCTGCAGGATCCTGCAGGATCCGCACCCAGACCCGGGTCAGCGCGGCTGGCCCTGCAGGAGCCTGCAGGATCGGGAGCTCTGGCTGACCCCCGTCTGCATGGACCCCCGTCTCAAGGCCTCCCGAAACTGGGAACGCGCGCGCGCGTGCCGGCGGCGAGCCCAGGGTGGCAGTCGGACGGGGCGGGCCTTCTCAGAAGACCCGGAAGGCCTGCAAGCCTTCTGAAAAGGTGCTAAGCCTCCTCCGAAGATCTACAGGTTGGGGGCCCGACCACAAGAAACCTTCCACAAGAAAAACAGCCCTGAGACCCCAGGAGGTCCGTTGATTTTTGGTGTGGGAGCGTCGCGCTTCCCGTAGCAAAACCATCGAAACCCAAGAAACCCGGGGCACCCTGGAGGCAAGCAGGTGTGTGTTCTTGGCATGGGCCCCTACTGTAGATGGCTTCTCAGGAGGCTGGAAGGCTTCTGAGTCGCCCCGCCGCCTGTTGAGAAGGCCTGCCTCTTCTCGCTTCCCCCCGAGGCGCGCCTCCTAGTGTGGGGACATGCGTGGCGGCGCGACAGGGACAAGGGCAGCGCGCCCACCCTTCGAAAGAGGACGTCGCTGCTGTATCAGCGCCCCCCCGTCTCTCGGCGACGTTTCGCTCCACTTCCGAGCAGCTTGGAGCGTGCGCCCGTGGGGAAGCACATGCGTGGTGCATCGACCCTCCCTGAAGGGTCGTCGTAGCTTTAGGTCGGGCATGTCCCCCTACTGGCGGATTTTGGGCGGAAAATGAAAACACCCAAAACAAAAATGGTTACAAGTTGGTCCCCAGACTATTGTTTGACTATTTTTGACTGTGTTTGAATATTCCTCCTGTAGAGGGACACGTCCGACTTGATCGTAGCTGCATCCGCGCCCGCTGGCCCACCAGAGACAAGAGAAGGGCAGCTCGTGCATCGACACGCCTCGAGAGGACGCCGATGCTGCATCCGCGCCCCCTGGATCACCGCAGATCTCAGCACCGACCTTGCAGACGTGCTGCAGTGAGTTTCTGCATTGATTTTGTACATGCAAAACCCCGAAACAGCGTGTAAAACGAATGGAATTGCGCGTGGTTTCTTTTAGTCTTCATCCCTGGCCAAAGAATCCGCACGAACTCCACCTCGAAATCCGGAACGAAATTCTCCAGGGCATCCCGGGCCCAGCCAATCGTTCTCCGAACGAAATCGGTTCTGCGATGTTGGCGCCGTGACACTTGCCGCAGCATGGGGGAAGCGGGTCCTGAGGGAAACGGGTCCTGGACCCATGGGAAGCGTCCAATGCCATGCTGGGGTAGTTCAGTATGGGGAGTGGGCGGATAAGATAGGATAAGATCGATGTAATGATCTTTCCAGCACATAGCGAACACTAGCAGTGTCCGGGCAAATAGGGCGCGCGTGCCTTGAGCCAAAGGCAACGGCGCGCGAGCTATACTCCCGATCCTATATAACATCTCCCAAAGAGCTACCCTTAAAGTAACGGGTCCTGGACCCCAGGGCCTTCTCCCAGGACGAGCTCCTCGTCCCGCGCCGTTCTGTTCCGCCAGCCCCGGGGCCCGTGGAGGGCCCCAAGAGCCCGGCAACGGCGACGAGCCTCAGGACCCGTTGCCCTCAGGACCCGCATCCCCCATGGCGATCTTCGGCGGCGAGGGAGGTGACTACCTACCAGACCACCCCAACCCAACCCGAAGACCCGAATTTGACCCGAATTTCGGGTTGGGGGGGGTACGGGTTCCATGTGTTTTTGTCAACGTTCCCCGACCCCCCCCCCACTGGAAATGGAGGGCAAATTGAGGCCTTCGGGTTGGGTTGGGGTGGTTTGGTAGGTGGTGAGGAGGGGGTGAAGTCGGATGCGGCGGGCCCCCTCGGAAGGCTCGGACGTGAAGCTTTTCTCTGCGCCTCCCCCGACGTCGCAGAAGGCCGCGGGGCCCCTGAGAAGTCCCGCAGCGCAGCCTTCTACGGTCGGGCTTGACTGGGCAGGACGCGCGAGAGGACACAAGACCCTTACCCAGGGCCCCATCGCCACAGGAATGCAGGAGGCATGGGCCGCGAGATACAGGGCACGAGGGTACTCTTGATTTGGGGGGGTCGGCCTACTAATCAGGGCCGGCTGTACGCAGGCCCTCTCCTTCTCTCGCTTTCCCCTTGTCGCTCGCCGCCGAGATCCGTCGCAGGCCGGGCGCGGACGTTTCCCGGGGCCGGCGGGCCGTTCTCAAGAAGTGAGGCAGCGTTAGCTCGGGAAGATCCCCCTACAGGCGGATCTTGGACGAACCAATACAAACACAACAGAAATACCCCCACATAGTCAAACATGTTTTTTATATGTATAGATATATGAAAATTGTTGTGGACTTAATACTAGTACACATAATAATAAGACAAGCACTTCATACTGCTGAAAATAATAATGATAATGCGATCAGCAGCAACAACAACAAAAACAAGAACCGCAATAACAACAATCAACTAACAAGTACAATACGATTAATAATACTAACAATAATTAAAATAATACTACGAATACTAATAATAATAATAATCATAGTGGTAATAATAGTGATACTCTTAACTTCAAGCATAGTAATCATTTAAAAAAAAAAAAAAAAAAAAAAAAAAAAAAAAAAAAAAAAAAAAAAAAAAAAAAAAAAAACTTCTAATATATTCATTACACTAATAAGACGAACAAGCAGAAGAAACATTACACCATATGTGTCTATGTATTAGGAATAGGATTCTGAATCAAAAATAGTACGACGAAGAAGACGAATACACATGGCACCATACACTCCTATGTATTAGTAATACGAGTCTTAATACATAATAAGAAAGATGATAATAATGATCATAATGATAATAATAAGAAGAAGAAGAAGAATGAGAGCACTGACTATTTTGGGGCTGTTTGGGTAAATTGCTCCTGTAGAGGGACAGGCCCGACTTGAGGGCAGCGCCGGGGCGTCAGCGCCGCCGCCGCGGCGCCGCCCGAGGCTCTCCGAGGAGCCGAGGCCCCCCGGGTTTCTCCGAGGCCCGAGGAGGGAGGACCGAGGCCCCAAAAAAATTGGTTGTGCTTCGGAGGCAGCTGCCGGGAGGCCTTCGCCAGAAGGCTTCTTCGTCCTGTTAGGAGGCAGCTGCCGGGAGGTCTTCGCCAGAAGGAGTCTTCGTCCTGTGAGGAGGCAGCTGCCCCCCAGAGAGCGGGCGCCTCGAGAGAATCGAGACGGAGGTTCTGCGCAGTTTTCGGCCTCTCGAGGCCCTCGCAGGAGCCTCGGGACCGTAGAAAAACGACCCAGGACGAAAAACCGGTCGCGGGGAAGTGGTCGCGAGGTCGGGGGTCCGTGTATCGAACAAATCGAGACGTCGGATGTCTGGGAGCTGGGAGGTGTCTCGTCCTGAACCATTGCCCGAGCGGGATGCAAATGGGGGGATAAGTCCAGATGGGGAGAGAGGCGAAACCGAGGTACAAATTGTACCTACGCCCCACGGAGAAGGTACAATTTGTACCGACGCCACGCAGACAAGGTACAAATTGTACTTTTGACATCGTCCGCGACATGTGCGAGGATGTTAACGGGGGGGGAGAATGTACAATTTGTACTTGCAACCCGCAGAGAAAGTACAAATTGTACCCCAACAAAACGGTACCGGATACTCATCCCCCCATGTCCTGATCCCCCCATCGGCATTCGGCCGACCGGTCCCGAGGGCCGGTGCAGGCCCCCAGAGGCCGCAAGGAATGGAAAACTGGCCGTCGTGATGTTTCATAACTCGAGGGGGTCTGGGACGAGAGCTGCCATCGGAACCGGGAAATAGTGGCGACGGAGCGGGACGCAGCACGGCAGCTCTACTTTTAAGTCGGGCCTGTCCCTCTACAGGAGGAATAGTCAAAAGTACTCCAAGAGTAATCAAGGGACGATTTTTTATTTGATTGGCGAATTTGGGACATTTGTGGGGTATTCTAAAACTTTCACCCAACATCCGCCTGTAAGGGGACATATCCGACCTAAGATTGGGGAGAATAAAGCCCCATTGGGGGCTGGTACGCCGGATTCTGCCGCAGATTGAACGGGATGAAGCGGGATTGAGCGGGACTACGCCAGATTCAGCGTGGTTAAACCAGACTAGGCCGGACGTCGGACCAGGGCAAAGTCAGAATTTGACCTCCCTATACACTTTATTAGGAGGCAGCTACTGGGAGGTCTTCGTCGGAAGGACCAGGGAGAACAGGTGGCACGCGTGCCCTAGCTCTCGCACCAAGGAGCTGCGAGGGACGGGAGGCTTTCGCCCTCCTTCCTCGAGCAGCTTCCTTCTGTGGCCGGGGGGGGAGGGGGGGGGACGAACGACGAACGAACGAACGACGACGACAAACGAAAATCAAGAGGTCCGAGCTCTAGAACACAGCTGTGCAAGAGAACAAAGCCCCACTGGGGGGCTGGTGCGCTGGATGAGGCCGCAGATGAATCGGGATTCTGCGGGATCACTCCGGCGTACGCCCGACTTCGGACCAGGGCAAAGTCAGGATTCGACCTCCCAGGAGTTGCATCCGAAGTGTGCGGCGTCCTCGAGCGACGTCGACCCCACCTCCCCACCCCCACGTCTCCAGCCATCGAAGCCCTGACGGCTCCAGCGAGGCGCCGAGAAGCGCCGTACACCGCCGATAAGCCGACGACAAGACACGCAACTCTCCAACCTCGGACCCTGTACTTGGCGACGCGAGCAAAGGGGCAGGGGGAGGGGGGAAGGCCTCTTAGAGAGGCTGCTTCTTAGAAGGCTTGCTTCTGTAGCGAAGGCCCGCGCTTGCGCTAATACAGGGAGCGCAAGAAGGACGCACGCGCCCAACCACGTACATGAACACTGTCTCCCAGTCCGCGAGACCAACCTCGTGATACGAACGTTTCAGCAATGCGTACTCTTCATATGCGTGCCTGTCTTTCTCTCGCTCCTGATAAGAAGCAGGGATGCTTCGAAGAAGCCTTCCCCCCTTCCCCGGCCCCCCTTCTGCGCGAATCCGATACACATTCTGGGCGCGGCCGGGATGGTCGAGGGGCACATCGCAGCCGAAGTGCCAGGTGCTGCCAGAGGTGCCCCCGGCCAGAGTGCCCCGAGGCTCTCCGAGGAGGCCCCCGCGGCCTCCGCTGCACCCCCGTCGCGAGGCCTGAAAAGGGCCTCGGGTGCTCGAAACTTGGACGAAAAGCTGGGGGCACCCTCCTCCTCCTCCTCCTCCTCCTCCTCCTCCTCCTCCTCCTCCTCCTCCTCCTCCTCCTACCCTGGGCCAGGGGCACCTGTGGCAGCCCCCGCAGGGGAGAGAAAAAAAAAAAAAGGCGCGGGGGAAGAGGAAGCCGCGTGCGGCGGAGCACCCTGCCCAGATGCCGTGAAGATTCCGGTTGCAGTCGGACTTGACTGGACAGGACGCGCGAGAGGACACAAGACCCTTCCAAGGGCCACACTGCCACGGGAATGTAGGAGGCATGGGGATCGCGATGCACAAGGCACAAGGGCACCCTTGGTTTGGCAGGGTCGACCTACTACTCCGGGCCGACGGCACGTGTGCCGGGGCTCACACGGGCAGCGAGCCCGGAGTGGCAGGGCCAGAGATGTGGCCGTACCAGGGCGCCGCCAGTTTTTGAGATGCGAAGGTCCCCGCAGTCACAGCAGACGGTGTGAGTTCCTCAACGCGCGGCCCCCAAGGAGGTCTAGACCCTTCCCCGCGGGGCCTGCCTTACATCCCGAGACGTTCTTCGACCGCCCATGGACCCAGCGGGGGCCCCCATCATAGGGGCCGAAGCTTGTCCAAAACCTCCCGTCGTGACTTTCTTTGTTATCGATGCGGCGGGTTCTGGGGAGGTCCGCTTTCCCTGAAATCCGGCGTTGCCAGAAAGCTGCAACGTCATACTAAATGTAGGTCGGGCAGGAATGGAAGAGGAGGAGGAGGAGGAGGAGGAGGAGGACGAGGAGGAGGAGGAGGAGGAGGAGGAGGCAGACGAGGAGGAGGAGGAGGAGGAGGAGGAGGAGGAGGGGAGCAGGGGCAGGGCAAGGAGGAGGAGGGAGGAGGAGGAGGAGCAGGAGCAGGAGCAGGAGGAGAAGGAGGAGGAGCGAGGCAGGAAGGGCGGGGCGGAGGAGGAGCAGGGGCGGGCCTCCACTGCGTAGCCCTCCCTAGCGCGCCCACGGCCGCGCTGCACACCCGCAGGCTCCGCAGCCCCGGCGGCCCGTCCTCCCAGCAGGGCCCACCGGCGCCCGCGCCGCCGCCGCGCCCCGCGCCGCCCGTGGCGCCGCGCGGCGCGGCGCCCGCCGCGCCCGCGCGCGCGGCGGCGCGCATCGCCGCCAGCGCGCAGCGCCCGCGCGCGCCGGCGCAGCGCGCAGCGCCTGCACGGCGGCGGCGCGGCGCCGACGCGCGGAGCGCGGCCGCAGGGCCCGCGCAGCGCGCCCGCCCGCGGCAGCGCCCGCGCGCGGAGCGCGCGGCCCGCGCCGGCATGGCCCGGCGGCGCGGCATGGCGCGCGCCGCGCCGCGCGGAGCGCGGCGGGCCAGTCGGCCGCGGGCGCTGGCGGGGTCGCTCGGCGCGAACTGAGACCCGGACCTACAACGATCGAGGTTCGAGGGTCGAGGCTCGAGGATCGAGGATCGAGGCTCGAGGATCGAGGTTCGAGGATCGAGGATCGATGTCTTGGGGGCGCTCAGTGGACATGCAGGGCCGCCCTCGTGGCCACGGCTGGGTGCACATCGAGATTCTGACCAGGACGTAGCCCAGGAGAGGTCGGGGGCCATCGTGGTCGTCGTCGTCGTCGTCGTCGACGTCGTCGTCGTCGTCTTCGTCGTCGTCGTACGCAGACCCCCTCGCGCGGCGAAAGAATTACGGCGGATGTTTGTTGCTGTTCTCGGCCTCGGGGTGCCCTAGCCAGGTCCAGGGCCCGCCAAGAACTACTCAGGATGAAGAGCTGGTCCCTGGTCGGGGACCCCGTATCGGAACAAAAAAAATCTCGGCGTCGGATTTCGGGGGGGGGCTGTCAGGCGCCATACCCCTGTGGGACAGGGGTGCTCGCCGAGAGGGAGCGAGAGGCAGCGGGGAGGGAGGGGAGGGATTGGAGGGAGGGACGAGGCGAAGCAAGTGTAACAAAGAAAACAGGGAACAAGGCGGGGCCCCTACCTCATGGGGAGAAGGGGTACCTCGCCAACGTCCTACTCCTCCTCTTTTTCCTTTGGCGCTGGCCAGACGCTGACCGACGAACATAGATGCGTCAATGATCTTATTCCTCATCCGCCTCCTCATCCTCCTCATCCTCATAATCATCATCTTCGTCGTCATCATTCTCATCACCACATGCCATCATCACCAGCAACAATGTAAAGACTGTTCGATCTTCGTTGCTCCCGCACCTTTCAATCTGTGGGGTACAGATTCCTGGCCTGCCACGTGTAGTTGACACGGCCCCTGAAACAGGAAGCGGAGGGAGGAAACAGAACGGCAGAGAGCGAGGAAGGGAGGAGGCAACGAGAAGCGTCGGGGGGCAAAAGGCAGGAAGGAAGACTGAAGACGAAACAGATGCAACGGGAGAGGGGGCAGGGACAGGGGAGCAAGAAGATTGGCGGGCGGATCCTACCGGGTGGGTCGGGCGGGCAGACCTCAGCGGGCGGGCGGGGCTGGGCGGGACATCTCAACGGGCGCGCGGGCTTCCAATCGAGCGGGTGGGCGGACAATAGTGGGCAGAGCCGGCGGGCGGACCCTGACGGGCGGGTCGGGCCTAGCGAGCCCTAATGGTCGCGTCGGGCAGGCGGGCGGTGGCACCGAAGCGGGCGGGCGGGAGTCTGCAACTTGCGCAGCAGCCTTGGACGAGAGCACAACTTCATACGAAGCAAGGGCGCGATGCCTAGGCGTCAAGAGCACGGCGCCTGGATAAGTTGCAAAGACGTCCCAAGCGAGAGCGCAATTCATGCGTGAGTGGTAAAGAAATCCCACGCGAGAGCGAGGTGTTGAGTAAACTGTGAGGAAGTACCAGAAGGGATCAGTCGTTGTTGAAGTCGAAGGGCAACAAACCAGTTTACCAATAATTAAACAGATTACCCAACGCGGACCGCACACAGTGTGTTTCCAGCCGTATATGTTGTGCCATCGATGTGAAGCAATCTCTAGATATATGACACAATCAATATGATGCAATCTGCGTTGTGCAGTCTTTGGTGCGCAATAAATGCTGTGCAATCTCATATATTGTGCGACCAGTATGGTGCAACACATGTGGTGCACCCTTCGTGGTGCAATCTATGTGGTGCGCAACTGATGCTGTGCAATCAACGCGGTACAACATATGTGGTGCAATCTATGTTGTGCAACTCACTTGCCGAACTTGGAGTGGTCAACTCCACTGCTCGCGCAATCATCCCACCTACCCACCCGCAACTTGGTTTGCAAAACCCATGCGGGAACAATTGCGATGAGTGCTGGGTGTTGGCTGGTACATCTTTGCGGCCGCGCGAGCCCGCAACGACTGCGACAACACCGACAACATCTCCAACAACTTCGACGACGCCGACAACGACGACGACGACGACGACGACGACGACGACGACGACGACGACGACGACGGCGACACCGACGACGACGACGCCGACGCCGACGACGACGACGACGATGACGACGACGACGACGACGACGACGACGACGACGACGACGACGGTGACAACGCCGACGACGACGACAACGACGACACCGACACCGACGACGACGACGTCAACGACGCCAACGACGACGACGACGACGGCGGCGACGACGACGACGCCGACGTCGACGACGACGAAGACGACGACGCCGACGACGACGACGAAGACGACGACGACGTCGCCAACGAAGACGACGACGAGGGAGGAGGGAGGACGACGACGGCGACAACGACGAGGGAGGAGGGAGGACGGCGACGACGCGAACGACGAAGACGGAGGAAGGACGGCGACGCCGACGACGACAACGACGAGGGAGGAGGCAAGACGACGACGACGACGACAACGACGACGACGACGACGATGACGACGGCGAGGAAATAGGAGGGACGACGACGAGACGCCGACGACGCACGACGACGACGACGAGGGAGGAGGAGGAAGGACGACCACGGCGACAACGACGACGGAAACGACCACGACGCCAAAGAGGACGACGACGACGAACACGAGGAAAGACAGAGGACGACGTAGGCGACGACGACGACGACGACGACGCGGGAGGAGGGAGGACGGCGACGACGACGACGACGACGCCGACGACGACGCAAGAGCGTGCGCGCACGCTTTTGTTGAAAATCCGTGTTGCGAAACCTTGTGTTTTTGTAAGGGTTTTTTTGGACACACGATTTTGAAATCCTTCCGAAACCGATGGGTTTTGAAGGACTTCGGCATACGCGCGCGACGACGCGCGCGTCTGCACTTCGTCCCATTTGTTGCAGGGGATTCTCGCGACGGCACACGCGCAAGGGCGTTCGACAGATTTCGACATGCGCGCGCGAAGCCCGTTTGGTAGCATGTCGTGAAAATATTGAAAAACCGATGGTTTGCTTAAGATTTCACAAGAGCTCGCGCGTAAGCTGTTTTAGCAAATCAGTGTTGCGAAACCCTGTGTTGTTGTATGTTTCTTGGATACTCGATTGCGAAATCCTTCCGACACCGAGGGTTTTTGAAGGATTTCGGCATGCACGCGCGACGACGCGCGCGTGCGCACTTCGTCCCATGTTTTGCCAGGGATTCGTGAAAAAATGCGATGTTAGAACAAAAAATGTAACCGCATAGTGTTTTTTACAGGGGAACCTCAGGGGGGGGAAGCCGGTTGGCCTGGGACATTGTGATTTCATATTTAAGATGGACATGTGGTCAGAGTCATATCTGATTTACATAGGACGCGGGGGGAGTGATAACGCCGGGGGGGGTAGAGTCTATTCGGTTTTTAGAAAGGAAGATCAATGCTGTGCAATATGTGTTGTGCAATCGATGTGGTGATATGTATGTATCTATATATATGGTGCAATGTATGTCACCCACGACGCGGAGAGTGCGGCACTCCCCCCGGGTGCCTGCGACAGGGCGCACCCCCGAAGAGGAGCGACGAGGACGCGAGAGAGGAGGGAGGGAGGGAGGGAGGAAGAGAGAGGAGAAGGAGGAGGAGGAGGAGGAGGAGGAGGAGGAGGAGGAGGAGGAGGAGAAGGAGGAGCAGGAGAGGCGAGAGAGGGCGGGGGCGAAGAAATGAGCGGAGGGAGGCGAGAGAGCGGGGAGGGGGGCGAGGGAGGGAGGCACTGGCGGAGAGCGCGGGGAAGGAGCAGG
>CAUYUJ010003097.1:0-7500 GCA_963575745.1 Prorocentrum cordatum | reverse complement strand
AATCGCTTCGGAGGGCGGTCCGATGAGCGTCGCGGCGGCCCCAGCCAGCCGCCCACCACCCTGAAGACGGCTTCGACGGATCACGGGACGTCTCCAACGGCCCCAGAGGCTTCGAAAACGCTTCATAACCCGTGCAATTTGCCTTCCACGAGGGCCCCGAGAGGCAAACATAGCCACATTCCCTCTGTAACGCGCACATAATGACCGTATCCATGTTGTTCGTCTTCGCACCATCCTTGACGACCTCAGGGGCCCCTGAGATCGCCCCTACACGGCCCAAGAGGCCCCCCAGAGGACGCCAGGACGGCCCAAGAGGGTCCCAGGCCGGTCCCAGAGGCATCCAAGACGGCCCCAAAGGTCTCCCAGAGGGCTCCTCAGGAACCCAAGATGGGGCAATCCAATTGGAATTGCCAGCCCCACGCCCCAAGAGGACCCCCGAGACCCCAAAGAGGCCCCTAAGCAACCAACGCGATGCCTCCAAGACGCCTCATAATCCGTGCAATGTTACCCACCAGGCGGCCCCGAGAAGCAAAAACGGCCCCGTTCCTTTCGTAAAACGTATGTGTTAACGGCATTCGTATGTTTCGTCTTCGCATCGTGCTTGGCAGCCTCGGGCACCCCTACAATCGCCCCAACACGGCCCCAAGTGACCCCCCACAGGTCGCCCAGACGGCCCAAGATGGTCCCAAGACAGTCCTAGAGGCAGCGGGTATGGCGCGAACGGCATCCCAAATGCCAAAGTGTTGGGGCGCGGTTCATGGGGGAGCGCCTGGGGGCCTTCGCCCTGAGGTGTTCCTTCGCCATGTTCATGATATCGCTTGCGTCCCTGCAGCCACATGCATGACCCGCTCAATCAATATACTCCTAGACGGTCCCAAGGGCGCCCAAGATGCCCCAAGTGCCACCGCTGCCTCCGTTTCGCCGCGGGCATTTCGGTGCGAGTTTGGTTCCGCGCCCGCCAGGTCCTTACCTCTCTGTTTCGTTATTTTTCTCTCTCTCTCTCTCTCTCGCTCTCCACCTTCTCCGCCTCGGCCTCTCAGGGGGTGTCCACGAAAAGGGTTTAATATGGAGTTACATAACCTCCCTCGGGGTGGACCCTTGCGACGCTCGGCGTCCGCCAGAGGGGTTTAATCTGGAGTTAACCCTCTTCAGGGTGGACCCCAGCGACGCTCGGCGTCCACGAGAAGGGTTTAATCTGGAGTTAACACCCTCTCAGGGTGAATACATCGACGCTCACCCGTAAACCTTTTTTAACTCCTGATTACCGCCTCTTCCCTCCTCCTCCTCCTCCTTCTCCTCCACCTCCTCCTCCTCCTCCTCCTCCTCCTCCTCCTCCTCCTCCTCCTCCTCCTCCTCCTCCCCCTCCTCCTGACCGATCCTGCCCGATGGCGGCCACAGGGGGGGCGCCTGCGACATCTCGTGGATGGCGGCCTGGGTCCGCTGCCTGGCCCGCTCCTCGGGCGCCGCGCTCTCGGGGAGGCAGCGCTCCGCCGGGGAGAGGAGGAGGAGGAGGAGGAGGAGGAGGAGGAGGAGGCGGAGGAGGAGGAGGAGGAGGAGGAGGAGGAGGAGGAGGAGTGGGAGGAGGAGGAGGAGGAGGAGGAAGTAAGGAGGAAGAGGAGGAGGAGGTGGAGGAGGAGGAGGAGGAGAAGGGAGGAGGAGTGGAGGAGGAGGGGGGCGGAGGAGGAGGAGGAGAGACAAGGAAAGGAGGGAGGAGGAGGAGGGAGGGACGAGGAGGAGTAGGGGAGGCGGAGGATAGGGTAGGAGGAGGAGAGGGATGAGGAGGGGCCAGGGGAGGAGGAGAGGGGAGGACAGGATAAGAGAAGAGAATAGTAGGAGGAGGAGGTGGAGGAGGAGGAGGAGGTGGAGGAGAAGGAGACAGGAGAGGGCCAGGAAGGAAGGGGAAGTAGGAGGAGTAGGAGGAGAAGGAGGAGGAGGAGGAGAAGGAGGAGGAAGAAGAAGACGAGGAGGAGGAGGAGGAGGAGGAGGAGGTGGAGGAGGGGCAAGGAGGAGGAGGCGAGGAGGAGGAGGACGGCGGGATAATGCGGAGGAGGGGGAGGAAGAGGAGGAGGAGGAGAGGAGGAAGAGGGGGGGATTAGGAGGATGAGGAGGAGGAGCGGAGGCAGGAGGGAAGGGAGGAGGGGGAGGAGGATTTTTTTCCTTTCAACCCCTGAATGACTCTGCTGATGACGGAGGCGGCGACAACAACAGGCTCCTTCGACAGGAAACGCGTATTGGCACCTGACGGGGAGGGCTCGCCTCAGCGAGCTGGAAACTTCAAATGAACGGAGGACAGGGAGGATGAGGAGGAGGAGGAGGAGGAGGAGGAGGAGGAGGAGGAGGAGGGGGAGGAGGAGGAGGAGGAGGAGGAGGAGGAGGAGGAGGAGGAGGAGGAGGAGGGATGGATGGAGGAGGAGGAGGAGGAAGAGGAGGAGGAGGAGGAGGAGGAGCAGGAGGGGCCAGGAGGAGGGGGACGAGGAGGAGGAGGAGGAGGAGGAGGAGGAGGAGGAGGGATGGAGGAGGTAGCCTTCGGTGGAGCTCACTACGGGGCCGCGAAACGTGTGAGGGAAACGCGTGAGGAGTGTGCCAGAATGGGTGCGGTGGTGCCATGCGAGCGCAGCTGCTGGGGGCCCCGGTGGAGCTCACTATGGGGCCGCGAAACGTGTGAATGGTGTGCCGAAGCGGGTGCGGTGCTGCCATGCGAGCGAAGCCACTGGAGCCCTCGGTGGAGCTCCATATGCGGCCACGTGAGTGGTGTACCGAGCTGGGCGCGGTGGTGCCCTGCGAGCGCAGAAACTGGTGCCTCCGGTGAAGCTTTCTACGGGAACACGAAACGTGTGGGGGATGTGCTGACACGGGTGCGTTGGTGACATGCGGGCGCAGCAACTGTAGCCTTCGGTGGAGCTCACTACGGGGCTGCGAAACGTGTGAGTGGTGTGCCGAAACGGGTGCGGTGGTGCCATGCGAGCGCAGCCACTGTGGCCTTCGGTGGAGCTCCCTATGGGGCCACGAAACGTGTGAGGGGAACGTGTGAGGGGTGTGCCGAGATGGGCGCGGTGGTGCCATGCGAGCGCAGCCAATGGGACCTTCGGTGAAGCTCGCTATGGGCCACGTAAGTGTGAGGGGTGTACCGCAACGGGTGCGGTGGTGCCATGCGAGCGCAGCCACCAGGCCCTTCGGTAAAGCTCGAGCCACGAAACGCGTGAGTTGTGCGCCGAACTGGTTGAACGTGTGAAGAGTGTGCCGAAATTGTTGACGGGTACGGAGGGTGAAAGCAAGGATGGGAGGAGGTATGGGTGGGAGGAGGGGCAGCGGCAGGAGGAAGGAGAATGCGGGGCGCTCTCTTCAAAACGAGGAACCAACATAGTAGGACGGTGGGGCAACGCCTGGATCTCAGGGATCGCCGATGCATCGGCGATGCGGCGCGATCCACCAACACCATCTACTTTCGGGGAGGCGTGAGACTCGGGCTCGGGGGGGCTCGGGCTGGCCTCACGGGGCCGTCAGGAAAATGGCGAGATCCGGTCTGAGATCTGACGCGAGCTCCCGCTGCAAACGTCCCACGTGAACTGGGCCGTCAGAATCCAGGACTAGCCCGTCAAGAAGCGTCGGCAAACCCGAGCCGAGCTACGGTGAACTCGAGTCCTACCTTCCCCATGGACTTCGATAGAGAAGCGCGCTCCACTGCTCGCAAAACACCTGCTCGCAAATGGCCCGGGTCCGCCGCGCGGGATCCAACATCGGTGCAGACATGTGTTTGCTTGACGTTTGCGAGTGCACGTCGTTCATTCCTATTCGTGCTTCTTTCTAATTGTGCTCGTTTCGAATTGTTCCTGGCCCCCTAGTGGCCAGGAAGAGGCCCAGGATAGAACAGTCAGAAAAGAAGGATCTTGGCCCCCCAAAAAAATCAGAGAACCCTCGGATAAATAGAAATAAACAATGTGTAGACGTCTTTGCGAGTAGTGGAACGCGCTCGAGGAGGAGGAGGAGGAGGAGGAGGAGGAGGAGGAGGAGGAGGAGGTGGGAAGGAGGAGGAGGAGGAGAAGGGAGAGAGGGAGGAGGAGGAGGAGGAGGGACGAGGTGACGAGGCCGTAGGACGAGGGGGAGGAGAGGAGGACGAGGAGGAGGAGGAGGAGGAGGAGGTAGGAGGAGGGAAGAGGAGGAGGCGAGGAGAAGGAGGAGGAGGAGGAGAAGGAGGAGTGAAGAAGGAGAAGGGAGAAAGAGGAGCGGGGAGGAGAGAAGAGGAGAGGAGGAGGAGGAGGAGGGGGAGGAGGGGAGGAGAAAGAGGAGGTGGGGGAGGAGGGAAGAAGGAGGTGGAGGGAGAAGGAGGTGGAGGGAAGAGGAGGAGGAGGGAGGAGGAGGAGGCAGGAGGAGGAGGAGGAGGGAGGAGGAGGAGGAGGAGGAGGAGGAGCAGGAATTCGACCCTGTGAGGGGGGGGCCGCAGGGAGGGAGGCCGGAGCGGGGGGAGGGAGGGCGCCGGGCCTCGATGCAGCGGCCGAGCAGCAGGACCTCCGTCAGGACGGCCACCGCCTCCGGGCGGGGGGAGCTGGGCGGGGCCGGGGTGCAGTCGGGCACGTCCCTCTACAGGAGGAAACAAAATCAAAAACAGTCACAAAAAATGATGTCCTCCTCCTCCTCCTCCTCCTCCTCCTCCTCCTCCCTCCTCCTCCTCCTCCTCCTCCTCCTCCCTCCCTCTCTTCCTCGCCTCCTCCTCATCATCTTCCACGGCCTCCGTCTCCGCCCACTTCGTCGCCGACGTCGTGGTCCTCTGCAGGGTCGGCGGCACCGGCCGTCAGGCCTTCGCAATAGTCACAAAAAACGATGTGGGGGACGATGTTTCGACTCTTGCTGGCTATGTTTGAAATTTCGTTTGACTGCTTTCTGTTTGTCCTCCAAAGGCCGCCTGTAGGAGGACATGCCCGTTTAAGGCCAGGGGAGCGGGCTCCTCCTGGGTCTCCTGGACGGAGTCGGAGCAGGTGGTATCGGAGGATCGCGCCGCATCGCCGAGGCATCGGCGATGCATCGGCGATGCGGCTCGATGAGGAGCCCAATGCTTCTGACGCCAACGTCGCCTTTGCATCGCCGACGCCGCCGATGCATCGCCGATGCATCGCCGAGGCATCGCCGATGCGTCCGCGACGTGGCGCAGTCCTCGGACTCTGTCTACTCGGACCCCATCGAGGAGCCCTCTGCTCTTGGAGCGAGGGACCAATTGGCAGCTGCTGCGATGTTTCGCAAGAACGCCTCAGGGCTACCGACGAGCCCGATTAGGGGGGCCATCGAGCAGGATGAGCCTGTCTTGAGCCCCGGGTTACGCTGGACTCGGCGGGACGCCTGGAGGGTGAGGAGGGTGAGGAGGAGGAGGAGGAGGAGGAGGAGTAGGGGAGGAGGGGAGGAGGAGGGACGGAGGAGGAGGGTGAGGAGGAGGAGGAGTGAGGACGGAGGAGGAGGAGAGCAGGAGGAGAGGAGGAGAAGGAGGAGGAGGGGAGGAGGAGGAGGAGGAGGAGGAGGAGGGAAGGAATGGAGGAGGAGGAGGAGGAGGTGGGAGGAGGGAAGAGGGAGGAGGAGGAGGAGGGGAGGAGGAGGAGGGGGAGGAGGGGAAGGTAGGGGAGGAGGGGGCCACCGAGCAGGATACGCCTGGATGGAGCCCTCGGCTTCCGCTGGACCGGGCGGGAGGGAGCGGGGCAAGGCGGGGCTCGGCGGGACTCCGCGGGGCTGGGCTGGGTAGTGTTAGGGCGGGCACGTGCCCCCACAGGGGGACTTTGGGAGGAAGAATTAAAAATAGGCAAAAAAAAGAAGATAACCCAAAATGGCCAAACAAATATCCACAAATATCGTCCCCGGGCTATTTTGCCCCATGTCCTAGGATGGGGTTCTTGTTATTACGTGGACGGCGCCGACTCCAACCAGAACCAGAACCCCTCCTCTCCTCCCTTCTCCTCCTTCCTCTCTTCCTCCTCAACCTTACTCATGCACAGACTTACTCTCACTCGGACTCATTTATACTCAGACCTAGTCATACTCAGACTTACTCATGCTCAGACTTTCTCATGGCCAGATTCATTCATACTCAGACCAAATCATACTCAGACTTACTCATACTCAGTCTCGCTATCCTAAGATGGGGTTATTGTTATTACTTGGACGCCTCCTACTCCTCCTCCTCCTCCTCCTCCTCCTCCTCCTCCTCCTCCTCCTCCTCCTCCTCCTCCTCCTCCTTCCTCTGCTCGTCCCCTCCTCTTCTCGTCTCCTCCTACTCGGACTCACTCATACTCAGACTTACTCATACCCAGACTTACTCATACACAGACTGTCTCATACACAGACTTGACACACATCAGATTTGGAGGATGTCTCAGACGGGGCGCTGGTTTCAGCACCCCTTAGGGGAGCCGCCAGGGGTGCTTGCACGGGCCCGTTCGCGGCCATTGTGTGGGGATGTCTCAAGCGCTTTGCCTGCTTTCATTCTCAACATCCTTCGCTTGGAGAGCAGATTGCGAGGATGTCTGCGGCGGGGCGCTGGTTTCAGCACCCCTATGGGGAGCCGCTAGGGGTGTTTGCACTGGCCCGTTCGCGGCCATGTTCTGGGGATGTCTCAGGCGGCTTGCTTGTTTTCATGCTCAACATCTTCTGCTTTCAGAGCAGATTGTGAGGATGTCTCAGGCGGGTCGCTGGTTTCAGCACCCCTAAGGGGAGCCGCCAGGGGTGTTTGCACTGGCCCGTTCGCGGCCATTTTGTGGGGATGTCTCAGGCGGTCTGCTCGTTTTCATGCTCAACATCCTTGGTTTCCACGGGAGGTTTTGAGGATGTCTCAGGCGGAGCGCTGGTTTCAGCACCCCTTAGGGGAGCCGCTAGGGGTGTTACGGGCCCGTTCGCGGCCATGGTGTGGGGATGTCTCATGCGGTTTGCTCTTCTTCACGCTCAACATCCTTCGCTTGGAGAGCAGATTGTGAGGATGTCTCAGGCGGGGCGCTGGTTTCAGCATCTGCTCCGGCACGCGGCTCTATCCTACAACATGGTATGCACATATGGCCTTATGTGGCTAAACGCTCGTTTTACAGATCCCACTGCCAACTATCCTAAAACAGATGCACGTATGAGAAGCTCCGAAACCACCACTGGCTGAGGAGGGCACGGCCTGACAGCAGAGGAGGAGGAGTGAGGAGGAAGAGGCTCATATTGAGTCATACTCCTCATTATGACTCGTACTCACTCGCTGGCATGAGGATTCCCTTGTCTTTGGGCGCGCTCTTATAGTCAGACACTCGTGAACAGACGCCCACTACGGCATAAGGCAAACATGAGACGCACATATGGGGAACTCCACGCAGTGAGTAATGTTCGACTATGTTTGAATGTTCCTCATGTTCAGGGACAGGCCCGACTTAAGGATAATGCCGATGTTCGACCACGGATATACCAGCGCCGACTTTGCATTTGACCTCCCAGGATAGTTGCACCCCAAGAGGGATACCCCCGAAGGCAAACTCCTGGGGACCTTCG